>JAQFZP010002447.1:0-13668 GCA_034695745.1 Geophilus truncorum | reverse complement strand
TTACGCGTGTCGCTTGTGTATCTCTGCGTGTTCTGTTGCATTTAGGTGGTGCAATATTTTTTTCGTCACAAGTTGTTTAGGAAACTTAATTTATTTTCACAGTACGTACTTAATTTAAATTATCAAAATTAACGAGTGCCTTTGTAAAGTGTAAAATAATAATTTCGTGAGTTTCAGATGAGCTGCTTAAAAATAGACCGATTTTCTCAGCTTCAAAAAAATCCGAAAAACATTAGAAATTTGTGTATTATGGCTCACGTCGACCACGGTAAGTACTGTCAGCATCATTAGAGTAGAAAATGATATTTATTTAGCTAAATCTTACAGGGAAAACCACGTTAGCTGACGCTTTGATTGCATCAAACGGCATAATATCGCAGAAATCAGCCGGAAAAGTGAGAGAGAGAGAAATCGAAGTAATATAAATATATTTTTAACATTTCAAATATTTTATCCTTCAGTTACGGTACATGGACAGTAGAGAAGACGAACAGCAACGAGGAATCACGATGAAATCGAGCGCCATTGCGTTATATCACAAAATAGGTTTGTATTTAATAAAACAAAAATACATTCAAATATTAATTTCATATTTTGTCATGTCAGATAACGAAGATTATTTAATCAATTTGATCGATTCACCTGGCCACGTTGATTTCACTAACGAAGTATCGACGGCTGTTCGATTATGCGACGGTGCAGTGATTTTAGTCGATGTGGTTGAAGGAGTCTGTGCGCAAACCAAAGTGGCGTTAAAACAAGCTTGGATCGAAGGCTTGAAACCCGTTTTAATATTGAACAAAATTGATAGACTTATCCTGGAACAAAAATTGAAACCTCTAGATGCGTACGTGTATTTGCAGCAGATTTTAGAACAGGTGATTAATGCTTGGGTCGACAGATGGTAGAAAATTGTCATTAGAATTTACAGTGATTGCAGGTGAATGCAGTGGTAGGTGAACTTTTCACCACTGAAATATTTAGCAAGATATCTCGGGACTATAACTCGGAAGTAAAGCAGAATCAAGTCAAAGATGATGCTGTTTACGATTGGAGCTCGGGTTTGGAAGAAACTGATGATTCGAACGTTTATTTTTCTCCGGAACAAGGAAATGTCACATTTGGATCTGCTTTGGACGGTTGGGGTTTCGGGTAAGATAAGCAAGGTATTTTAATAGTTATTTTTTTATTTATTCTATTTTTTTAAATAATTATTTTCAGAATATCTCATTTTGCCAAAATGTATGCCGAGAAATTGAGGATAAAAGAGTGCGTTCTTCTTAAAACCCTATGGGGTGATTTTTATTTGGATAGTAAAAATAAGAGAATCGTTAAAGGCGCTCAGGTACAGATTAATTTATTATTATTATTATTATTATTATTATTATTATTTCTTAATACAAAAGTTGATTATTTTTAGATTTATCATTTTGAAGTTATTTGATCATAATTTTCATTATAAAAGTTTATTTTGAAATCAACTTTTCAAATGATGAAATAATCACAAATTATGGCCAAATACTAAATACTGAAAAGTTACATTTAATTTTATTTCACAATTTTAAAAATTATTTGAGACTAGTTGTACAATTAGCAAATTAAGTGACCCATATTGTTGTCAATAAATTGACAAAATAATCATTTTTGATATTATTTTGTTGTTTACAATTTTAAATAATTTTTTCAAAATTTTATTTAATTTAAAAAAAGTTGAAGTTGATCACAAAATAGACTTTCATGATCAAAATTATGATCAACTGATCAAAATTTAATTAAATGTTCATTAAAAGTGACTTCAAAATGATCAAAAAATAATTTGAAAATGATTTAAAAATGGAATTTTTTTTTTATTTTTGTCTAAATATTAAAATCTCTATTTTTAGGCGAAAGCAAAGAAACCGCTATTTGTTCAGTTTATTTTGGAAAATTTGTGGTCGGTTTACGAGTCCGTTCTGGAAAGGAGAGACAATATTATGATCGAGAAAATAATTTCGTCTCTGAAATTGGAGATCAAACCTCGCGATTTGAAATGCTCCGATTCGCGCCTGTTGCTGCAATTGATTTGCAGTCAGTGGTTGTCCCTGTCAAAATCTACTTTAGGTAAATTAATAAATAATAGGGAATTAGAAAAAACTTTGTCACGGAGTTCAAAGAACGAAGTGACGAAGTTTTTTCTTATTTTTTATTTTTTACCGTTTGATCGACGAAAAAATGTTTTATTACAGATATGGTTTGTGATAAGCTTCCGAGTCCCGTTCAAATTACCGAGGAAAGATGCGAAAAATTGATGTGCGGAAACGTTCGGAGGTTCGAATCTTTACCGAAGGAAACTCAAGAGTTAAAGCAACGTAATTTGAATTTTATTTTTATTACTTTAAATTTATTATTATTTTTTTTAAATTAGATTTTCTGACTTGTTCGAGCTCCGACGAACTTCCCGTCATCGTATTTATTTCAAAGATGTTCGCCGTCAATAGCAAAGACTTGCCCAGGTTCAAGCAAAGACCGCTGACCATTCAAGAGATAATGGAACGTCGGGAAAAATCGAAACAGATGAAATTGGCCTTGCTGCGAGCGGACGGCGGCAAAATGGAGAAACTAGAAATATCCGGAAAAGATAGCGACAGAGAGACGTCGCAGGTAGAGGACGAAAATGATGACGCTCCAGTTTTCATCGCATTTGCGCGCGTTTTCAGCGGTCGTTTACGCAAGGGACAACAAGTTTACGTGTTGGGGCCGAAGCACAAACCAGAAGAAGCGTTAGAAAATGTTAAACTGGGAATTTTACCTGACGAATCGCTGACCTTAAAGGATTTGCGGTCAGATCAACACATGACTAGCTTCGTCGTCTCAGATCTTTACCTCCTAATGGGGAGAGAACTGGAAATGCTCGACGAAGCCCCGGCCGGCAACATAATTGGTAATGAAGCGAATCTTGAAAATTAGAGATCTTGCGAAAACATAACGTATCTCAAGTAAACGTAAACATGATGGATAAATCGAACAATGTGTATAACTCACAACTTTCGTTTTTATTAAACCATGTGTTTGGGTTTTGACAGCTGGTAACTATCAAATATAGCATTTAATTGTAAAAACGTAATTAATTCTGGTATGTTTCTAACATCGCAAGATGTGATACGTATCAAAACATATTTAATTTATATGTTATGCATGTTAGGTTTTACTTTTTTCGCAAGAAGTCTACATATTATCGATTTTTAAATTTTGTTTTCTTTTTCAGGAATTGGTCGATTAGAGGAACACGTGTTGAAAAGCGCGACGCTCTCGACTACTGTTGCATGTCCTTCGTTCAGCTACCTTTACGTGCAGTCTCCTCCCATCGTGAGAGTGGCTTTGGAGCCGGCTCGCACCGCCGACATGCCCGCGTTGGTCAAGGGACTCAAACTTTTGAATCAAGCGGATGCAGCCGTGCGGGTGCAGATACAAGAAAGCGGAGAGCACGTGATAGTGACGACGGGAGAAGTGCATTTGCAAAGATGTTTAGACGATTTAAGGCAAACGTAAAAATTCACGAATCAAGAAAATGTTTTGAAAAAAAGGATTAATTTTTTTTATATTTTTTTTAAATAAAGTTTCGCTAAAGTTGAAATCTTGGCGTCTCAACCAATCGTCCCATTTCGAGAAACGATAGCAGTACCTCCAAAAATGGACATGGTCAACGAGGTGATCGAGGATAAAAATCAAGCGAATAAAGTATTTTTCTTTTTGTCTAGTTTTTAAACTCAATCTTAATTATTTGTTTTGATTTTGACACAGTCGAATAAAGACGGAGGTTTGGTCATCATCCAGACTGCGAACAAAGCTTGTACGTTGAAGTTGCGAGCTGTGCCACTACCCCCCGGAGTGACCGCTCTGTTGGAAGACAACCCGCACGTTATGCAAGCTCTGGACGTGCTCTCGTCGGCCGGATCCGGCGACAAACCTTTGGCCAACGAGATGATGGACGCCATCGATCAACTGCGCAACACCGTGCAAACCGCCTTTGACGAAGCCGGCTGCGAGTGGGCGAACGCCGTCGAAGAAATTTGGGCTTTCGGACCCCGTCGACAGGGACCAAACGTGCTTCTGAGTCGCGTCCCGGGTCACGATCGGCCGTCCGTTTGGAAACAGCGGTGTCAACAGACCCAGGAGTCTTTTTTGTCCAAGTGGGAAAGCAGTTTGATGGGTGGATTTCAACTGGCCACTCTTGCGGGACCGCTGTGCGAAGAACCGATGAGGGGCGTGTGCTTCGTTCTCGAAAGTTGCGAGCACGGAGAAGACGAAGGGAGAGTCGATGTCGGCGGGACCGAATCGGCCGACCCTTACGGTCCTTTTTCCGGTCAAATGATGTCGGCAATGAAAGAAGGCTGTCGGCGAGCGTTTCAAGCGCAACCTCAGCGTCTCATGACGGCCACCTACACGTGCAACATATTAGTGACTGCGGATATGTTGGGTGAGTCAAATATTTTACTTAAAATAATAATTTAAAAAAAATGTTACAAGATAAAATAAATTAAGATAAATAAGTTAGGAAATTAAAAGGGAAATGTTATGGCCATTTTGGTTTTATTCGCGCGTCGATAGGAATTCCCTGATTTGCTCCATGGGTAGAGATGTTCTTGACCTCGACATCCCTGAAAGATGAGATAAAATTAAAAAAACAAAAATAAAGATGAAATTGTGAAATATAAATTTTACTCGACAAATGTCTGGTTTTTCTTGTTTTCTCATTTTTGCCACTCCGTCTGCAGATCATGCCGAAAACACGAATGCCGGGTATTTTGGCGTAGGGTGGGTTCTCGTGCGCGACTGGTCCTTCGAGCAGTCCGTTGCCGGTGCAGCGACACGTGACCAGGTAGTGACTTTTGCCTGTGCGCACATTTTGTAATGCCAAGATGGCCCAGTCGTGATGTCCTTTGCACTCTCTGACCGTGCTGATGGGTTCGCAAGTCTTGACCAGCGTGAGAGCCTGAAATTGCCTTATTAAAATCCATCCGAAAATACCATATACAGTATTTTAAGTGTGTGTCTTACATATGCCATATACAGGGTGGTTCAAAAGAAGAGATTTATTTAAATGAGAAATACTGTTTCTAGTTTAGTTGTGTATGACAGTTAAGTCACAAATTTGCTGAAGTTCATTCACAAGTGAACTGGAAACAGTAATTTTTTTTATTTGAATTAAATCACTTCTTTTGGACCACACTGTATGTGGTTATATAAGACACATATTCTATCACTGTATTTGAAATATACATTTGCAAAAATATATTGTCAAACATCTATTTCAGAATAAATTTTACTCTGATGCTATGACTCCACTAGGCAAAAGTTCTAGAACATTACGTCATATTAGACAATGTTTTACGTGAAAACATTAGCTAGTGTGACGAAATCTTCTAGAACTTTCGCTTACAATTAGTGGAGTCATAGCATTAGGCTTACATATACAGCATTTTAAATGTTAAGTGCTAAAAATTTATAAATTTAAAATTTTTTCAATATGTTGCATTTATATCAGATATGTATATGTTTTTAACTAAGGTCAATTATATGCCCATCTTATATGGTACTGTATAGATATAGAAAAGTATACTGTATAGAAAAGTATACAGACGAGAATGTGTTTCATTTTTACATAAGTAATTTGAAATACAGTTACATTGTACATTTTGTGTGTTTATAATAATTTGTCTGTTTAAGTCTGATTACGATGTACCGGTATTGAACATATGTCAGATTTAACACATAAATTATTACAAATATATACAAAATGGGCATATATTTTTAATATATGTACAAGTAGAATGTAAATTGCCTTATATTTCCCACATATAATTCAATACGATATACGAAAAATCCCAATTTTTTAGATATTGCAAATATATTCAAAATGTACAGTATACAAAACATACAAAAATATATATTAAAAATATATTTACGTAATGTGTTTGAAATACTGTATATTACATTTTCGTGTTGAAGAGTCGTGATTTTTTTTTGATTTTTTTTTTTAATTTGTTAATTACCTTGCCGCTTTTGTCTGTGACCAACTGAATAGTGTGTCTGTCATCATTACGGAACGAGATGGAGCACGAGTCGACGTATTTGTCGGGACACGCGCACAAGGAGTTGATGCGATTGAGTCTGGTGTAGACGGCGTTGCAGACCTGCTGCGCGGCGCATTCGGGCAGCACGTACTTGTTGAACGGGTAGTTGTAATAGGAGGTGGCGTTCACCTGTAACGAGATGAATAGGACGTCGACTCGGGAATTCTTTCGATTGTGTTTCGTAATGAATGCATGTTTTATGCATTTGGCTCTCTCATTTCCGACTTTTCTTGCCATTTGTTGCGAAAGAACACTTTTTCCCACGCATCACCGTAATTTGCGGTTTCGAGAAACCAAAAAGTATTGTGTTGCTTTAAGAGTCGAACGGGTCACATCACTAAGAAACACTCGTGTGTAATTAAAACTGCTTTACGAGATTGACATTTCCCACGCATTCGTGAAATGCGAGTTCACGTTTTTACCTTTTGACCATCAAAAAAATTATTACTTAAAAAAAAAAAAAAAAAAAAAAAAATAGGTTTTTTTTTTTTTGTTTTTTTTTTTCAGTAATAATTTTTATTTTTTTTTTTTTTTTACCTTAAGCCGTTTGTCCGAGATGGTTGAATTTGATTTTGCCTCGGTAGTGATAGCGGTTGGAACGAGTGAGACGATAAACCACAGGAGAAATAGCGATTTGTTGCTCATGGCTGAAAGAACGGGAAACGAAACTCGTCAGATGCGGGAACGAAGACGGAAGATGGGGCGTCGATTCATTGCATGTCGCTCCGAATCGAGTCGTCAGTCGAGATGAGCAGAGTTGAGATGAGATGCGATGAGGAGCAAGTGGGAAACCAATGGCAGTTGCGTTGTTTTCCCGTTTCGACCAATGGAGAGGCGCAGATCGACCCCGAGTTGACCGTGACCTCGGCGCCGTGTTGATGCAGTTCCATTTGGTTGAGTCGATTAAAACGGAACGAAACGCTTTTGTTCTCTCTGCTATTTTTTATTTTTATTTTTAAAAAAAAAAGAGCGATTTTCGTCACTCTGTTTACTCTCGATTCCAGAGAGGATTCGAGTCAGGTGTCGGTGGCTAAGTCGATTTGGATGGTCTCTTAAGTGACTTCCGGTAGAGGGCAATTTGAGGGGAATGGAATCCCGTGGAGTGTGAAGCGTTGAATAATTTCGCCAATTTGATTTCTTTTTCTTTGCATCAGTAGACCTTTGTGTTGAGCTCGTTAATTTTTTCATTTTTGTTTTATCTCGATCAGGAAGTCGAGAGACTAGAGAGAGAATTTTGAGCATCTCTTATCGAACAAATCTGCTTGACCTGGCCCCGCCAGTTGCGTAAAGTACAAAAACAACGACATGATCGCTCGATTCGCTTTTACTTTTTCGATATACATGAGAAAAATCCCATCGTCCGATTCCATAAGTGGGACGTGAGAATGTCGAATTTCTCCACCAGGTGGACTTCGGAAGTAATTTCTTTTATTGCTGTTTTTATTTGTCTATTTTTTTTTTTTTTTTTTTTATTATTATTATTATTATTATTATTATTATTATTTTATTTCATTTTTTTTTACATTCGTACAAAGTTAAACTTTAATTCGATGTCAATTACCCCTCGACACATTAGTTGATTAGAATTTTTATTTTATTTTAAATTTCATTTTCTTTTTATGGTTCGTATACTTGATGCGTGATTGAATTGAATTGGCACTCGAGTTCACTACCATTTGTATTTTGTTTTTTTATATTTACAAATTATTAGAGCTCTTGCGAAAACGATACGTATCTCACGTACAGTAAATATTTAGCAAAATATAAAAATTCCATAAAATGTTTTTTTTTCAAAATTTTATGTCAAGTTTTTATGCCCCAATTCTGATTTTTAAAGTGGTGGTCTCGAATACAAAATTTTGTAAGCATTGAAAAGTTGTGACAAAATAGCAGCAGGGCGGAGCAAACTCCATACTGTTATTTCTATGACTTTAGTTGCTCAGCGCCGTCTGGTGTCCATTTTCTAACCAGAAGCCGGCTGCTATTACGTCACGAACGGAAATCAGATGGAGATTTCCGTTTTAAAGCAGCCAGACGTTAAACTTAAAAATTTTGAATGAAATGTTTATCAAAATCTTAGTTTATAAATTAAACTGTACATTTTTACCCACGCTCTATAATATGGAGTAAAAGCTTTAATTTATACGTTATACGTTTTAATTTTTTTTGCAAGAGCTCTAATGTTGTCGTTCATTACTGCATGCAGTAAGCGCTGTAGGTTCGCACTGATTCGAAATCGTAAACCTTGTTTGGAATGACGCCCGCTTCCAGATGATGGTCGGGGCAATGGTGACCGCGCGGACACTGGCAGAGGGTGTTGGAGTTGACGTCCTCGAGGTCCTTCGCGAGTTTCTTGCTCGTGAACAGTCTGCACGGCTCTTTGCGCTGACATCGCAGCCTCTGTTTAGAGTAAATAAATAAACGTTGGACGAACAAATGCGAATTAAATGGTGGAATTACACTTTGGGGCGAACAGGCGAAAGAGTATTGGTATCCGGTGCCTCGAAGACTACGGTAAGCCTGTCTCTTGATGATGTAGGCGACGCTGTTTTTGGGGCACATGCAGTAGAGGATCTGTTGCGTCACGTTGTCTGCGTACTTGATGACCGTCCAAGTGACGTCGCGAAAGTACCTGCATTTGGGCAATCGTTCCACAGATTCGCAAGTCTGAATTAAAAAAAAATTAATTTTAATTTATGGCAAATATAGATTAAACTGACTTTGAATTGTCGGGTTTTGTCCGACACCGTATGCCCGTCGTTAGGATCAGCAGTTTCGGGGCATTGAATTCCATTGGCGCATCTGCACAGTCGCAAACTCCACGCCATGTCGTAGGTGTCCACTCTGTTGCAGACGGACGACGGCGAGCAGATGGGCAAGTCGGACTCGGAATTCTGCGAAAGAAAGAAAAAAAAGGGTTGGAGCTGGAGCGGAGCGGAGTGGTGGGGACGTCCCGCGGACAGCTGTCAGCGCGTTTGGCAGCTCGACCCGCCTCCCGCCTCCCGAGACCACGCTCCAGCAGCGAGAATGATGGGTTTGGGGGTTTTCTCTCGACGGGGTTCGATGTCGAACGGACGCTTGTGCCGTTGACGAGATGACGTTTGTGAGCGGTCGGACGCCTCCTCGCAGCGCGCGTGAGTGATGGATTGGCACGTGGTGTGTCGAGAGGACGTACATTTCTGCGAGTTGTGATTAATGAGCCGCGCTTCGCCCTTGGCCTCGACGAGAGGTGAGGCGAACCAAAGAGGAGAGAAGAGGCCAGCGATAAAACTGTCAACTAAAACACTCGGCGAAAGATGTAGAAAAATTGGCTCGCATTTCCTGTTGAATTTATAAAGTGATTATGATGTGTTGTTTAAAGTCGCCAGCGGCTACTATGGCTATACACAACCTGTCATAAAACATTAACACGTCGTCTCACATTTACAAATAACCACAAAATTTTGAAAATTCACAATCTTTGAATATTATACACAATCAATTTTCTGCAATACCAAAGCCAATAAAGGCCAAGAAAAATGGTTCAAAAAAACAAGAACCCTACAGAGAACCCTTCATCAAAAGCAAAAGAAGAAAATGAAGAAGTGAGGAAAGAAGAGAAAAGATAAGAATTTCTAAAGTAGATTTCGCTTCGTTGTGGAAAACATGGTTGGGTTAACTTCACTGCGAGACAAGAAATATTTACCTTTTCGCCATTCATTCATCAAAAGCGAACGATTGCCGAATTAAATGTGATTCATGCTTTACGAATTCTTTTCTAAAGATAATATTTACCCAAAGTCTTCTCTAACTTTAAATTTGTGGTGTGTGAATCACCCTTTAAAACTTTTCTTTTTTGCTCTTCGTTTTCCATCGATGAAAAGCGAATCGAATTTAAAAAAGAAAATTAACGACCGGTTGTGGCGAATCCACCGGCAATTCGAAGAGAGCGTATAAATAGGCAGAGAGGAATAAACGACGCTCGGGTTCGAACCCCTCGCTAATTGAGATCAACAGTTTCCTGTATTGAATTTGCCACTACAAATTGTGTCAGTCTTCACCGCGTGCCCTGAAAATTTCTGCGTTCAACCCTGAAACCCATCGATGCACGACCGAATTTCGTTTCTTCCATCCATCTTACCCCGTTCTGGAAGAGGATCCGATCGGCGTCGATGTTGTCAGTGTCCACATCTGTGTCGTTGGCGGCTCGCACACCGAGGAGCGAGACGACGAGCAACAAGAGAGTGATTGCGACGTCCATTTGCGAGCGAGAGAAGTGGCGCAATCGCGATTAGGCGCTCGTCGGGCCTAGTAGTATTTATAGTGATTCGCTTATGAATGGGACCCGTGGCAACGAGACCACGCGAGAGAAGGAGAAGGAGAGAGAGAGAGAGAGAGAGAGAGAGAGCCCTTTTATGCCCCGTGGGCATTTCCTGGATGAGATGAGACTGTCCCCGAACCTTGCCCCTACTAGCCCCAAATTGTTGTTTGTGCCCGCAGCGTTACATTTTTTTATTTTTTTGGACTCTCACATCAAGTTTTATTTACGACGTGTTTTCTAGTTATTTATTTTATTTATTGAATTTATTTATTATTAGGCGTGCGATTGGGTTTAGGAAATTGGGGCGTTGCAATCGTTATGTGACTGGCTTTCCTAAGTGTGTCATAGCCTTCTACGAGAAATGAATGAAGGGTGTGGCGCTGCTCGTAATCACTTTGATGATGATGATGATGATGATGATGATGGCGATGGACAGGTGCGTCGTCTTCGCCCCGATCGGGCCTCGTCCTACTCGAACCTTGAAAACAAAAATTGAATCGATGGTTGGGGGAAGAGAAATTTCTCGAGCGCCGGCATCCGTAAAATTAGTCGAAATGGACTTTTTCTTTGAATGACGTCACGGGTGACTCACGTCCAATTTTCTTCGCTATTACGTTCGATCGCGTTTTGATTTTTTTTTTTTTTTTTTGGTTGTTGTTTTGATAAGGGTGTGGTAAGGGATGGGTGGGGCGGGTCCTTGAGCGCACAAGTGTTTACCTTGTGCCTATTGGTTGTGTGGAGCACGAGGTCGTTGGATATTTTAGGGGCCCATTCGCAGTGTTGAAAAAAAAATTAATTATTAGAAGTTGTGCACTATTGTTAATGCTAAAATTTTAAAAACCTAGTTTGCTATCATTGCTATTAGTGAAATTTTTTATAAATGTATCACTGTCACTACTTTTTCTCTAAAATCAGAACTTAGAAAAATAAATTAAGAACATCTTAATCTGTTTTTATTTTTACAAATTTTATAAATAAAATTAAATAGAATTTACGATTTTCCCATGTTTGTATGTAACATATGTCAATATTCTGCTGCGATTGCGATTGGTATATCTAAAAATTACTATATAACTACACAAATAGAAATAAGAGTGTAAGTGATATTAAAACACCAATTTTACAATTTAGGTGCAAAACTTAAACCCCAGATGTAAATTTACATTCTTTAGACATCTTTTAGTTACTTCTTGGAGTAAATTTACATCTTTATAGGTGTGCAACAGCGGGCAGAAAAGGTGTTCACCACAGGACAATTAGGTGCAAATAAAGTCCCTTATTTCTATGTGTGTTGCAACTCTCTTTAGCAAAATTTTTATCGTATTTAATTTTTTTGTTGTTGTTGTTATTTTGTTTTAAAATAACGAACTATTAATTTCATTACTATTAACGATAGCTTTTTCAACACTGTCCATTTGTGGAATTATTTAAAACATTTTTTCCCTCTTTGTTTGTTTCGAGGTGAGGCGAAGACGCGGGGTGAATAGGGGGGAGGGGGGATGGGGAATTGAGTTATAGCGCGTGCGGTTTGCTCCGGACAAGTGTGGATGCCACCTGACGAGACGTCGGTGATTTAATGACGACCACGCGCCAGCGCACCCCACGAACCCGACCTGGCCGTCCAAATTTGGAGCCGGGTCGACCCTAGCGCGTGACTCGGTCGCGGGGCAGGGCTCGGGGCTCGGGGCTTTGGGTTCGGCACATGATTTAAATTCGTCTTTGGATTCGATTTCAGGCAAGATGTACGCCGTTTTGGGCAAGAGACACGGACAAGTGCAGGCGAGCGACCTCCTAGAGGGCTCCCAGGTGTTCGACGTCACGGCCACGCTGCCAGTGGTAGAGAGCTTCGATCTGGCCAACGAAATTAGGAAACAGACGAGTGGACACGCAATGCCGCAGCTCGTCTTCACGCATTGGGAGGTAAAATTTTTATTAAAAGAAGTGTGGAAAAATAGGAAAAATAAAATAAAAACAGCGTTGTTTGGAGTGGCTTATTTTGCATTTTAATCCACTCCACTCGCACCTGCAGTCCACTCTCATTCACGTGGTCTGCGCATTTTCATTCATGGCTTTTGCGCTCGCAGTGTTGAATGCTTAATGAGATGACAGGGAGGAAACGAAGGAAAGAAAAAATTTGATAAATTAAAGTTAAAGTGAGCTGAATTTTAATCGGACGAACCCTGTTTTTCTCGTAACCAAAATGGGACACGACTACTAGTAATAGTGGAATACATTATTTTTTGGGAATAATTTATTTACACACTATTTTTCCTGATTTTCACATTAAAAAGAAAATAAAATCTGAAAAACTTACAAATATTAATGTTTCGTAATATTATTAATTTAATACAATTTTTGAGAGAATTAAAAACTGACAATGGAAAAAGGGTTCTAATTATCTTCTCCTCTTTTTGACTGATTTCCTCCCCAACATTAAACTGACTTTATTTCTGTTAATTGCCACTCTATTTAAAATTATTTTACTCTTTATTTTCACTAACTTGCCCCTATGTTAATTTAATATTCGGATCATATTTTTACAAATTTAATCTAATCCGATTTGGAATAAAACAAATAAAATTTCTCAATAAAAAATATTTTTAAAAATTACTTTTTTTGTGTTTTGTTTGGACGCAAATTGTTGTGATGGCACTGATTGGCTTAACCATAAAATGGCAGAGTTTAAATAACTGAAAAATAAATGAAATGAGTTAATGACATCAAATTTACCTTTTTGATATGTTAAAATAATGCAACATGAATATTTTTAAAAGATTCATGTTTAGGGTAAGAACTTGTTCACATAAGGATAATAAAAAAGGGGAAATTTAGTGGGGATAAATAATAAAAAAATAGGATGTATCGTAAATAATCGGCCTATTCTACGATGACGCATTCCATTTGGGTGCATTTTTTGCGTTTTGGCACCAGTTGCATTTAGGCGCAAATTTTAAATTAATTTGAATTGCACTTTGGCGCAAATAAATGTTGCATTTGGCTATTTGGGTAAAAAATTTTGTCTGGTCTCGTTTTCACAAATTAGTCAAATTGTTATAACACTTCAAACATGTAAAAAATGTGTTAACATGTAAAAAATTCACTGGAGATAGCGAGCAGCAGACACATGGAGAAATCTGTGAGACTTAAGGCTGCCGTCGGATCGGATCATCCAATTGGGATACCATGTTCACACCAGCGGATGGCAATTCCATTGGATCTGATCCAATCTGATCCGCATGATCACATCCAGTGGAT
>JAQFZP010002446.1:0-13677 GCA_034695745.1 Geophilus truncorum | reverse complement strand
TACACAATCTTTAAATATTTTCACAATCTGAAGGGATTTGGATTTTTATAAATCTTTATAAATTTGAGTTCATCGAAGAGCGAAAGTTTCGTTCGACATTCTCAAAAATGGTAATAACAGGTTAAAACATCTCTAAAAATCTTTTAAATCATTTAAAATTCTCCACAAATCTCATTTTCTAACATTATGTTATGACGTCATTGACTAATTCCACCCTCTACTTCCCAAAAACTTAGATCTAGGATATTCCAAAATTCATCAAAACCTTAAAAAACCTAGACCGTTATAAGAAAAATAATCTTTTGTCCTATTTTTAGTCCTTTTTTTACATTAACATTTACATTTCCCTCTACAGCCTTGAATTGAGGTGTCAATCAAAAGTAAACAATCTCAATTCTTCCCACTTTTCAAAGGACACCTCCCTTACATATATTTTTCCACATGACCCTCCCAATCTCTCGCCTGAATGATGCAATTCAAGAGTGCCCTGCCCTTAAAGAAAGGTCCACCCCTCAGCCCTCACCTGGTGGTACCAAACCAAACTGAAATTGCCTCGGGATAAACAAGATCTCCTTGTCCTTTTGTTCCTGCCTCAGGTTGCCAAGGGTGGGTGGTGCCTGAAGCTAGGTATTTTAAGGAGTTGATAAGGGGAAAAAAGCTCCCCCTGCCTCCTTTTAATGATACTTATCTCGGGATATAAAGAGACATAACCAATAAGTCCTCAACTGAGTCTCACTTGGGCTCATACTTCAATTCAAGACAGTCTAGAGGGAGATTTTTCTAAAGACCAGTTCTTGGATCCCTCCAGGGCTTTTTTGGTGCCTCTAGGGTGTTTTGAAGAATGTTTTGCACCTGCATTAGATTCCAAGGACAGTCTGAGGTGTGACACTGGACTGGAGAGTGGCCAAGTGTTGACAATTTATTATCAACTTTGTTTTTGATGGTCATTCATAGGTGTTTGTTATTGACTTGATGTTGTGGCTTTTTGCAGGATTAATTTGGTTTTGTTTAAAGTAAAATGTGAATTAATTGCTGCAGGTTGTGCAATGGTTGTTTGGCTGGGTTTGGGAATGAGTTAAGAGGCCCTGTGGTTGTAATTTGTGTCTGATTTGTTTTTTAAGGTGATGGAATAATTAGTTGGGAATTGGAAGGTTCAATTTGATTTCAAAGATGGTTTAAGGCTTTGGAGTTAAGGGGCTTGTGCTTGAAATGGAAATTTGATGAAGTAGTAGTTGTCATTGTTGTGTAAATAGTTTAAGTGGACTCTTCAAAGCAAATTTAGAAAATCATTTTAAAGTGGAAAGTATTTTTTAAACTCTTGTTTCAATAGTTTAGCAATTTACTGAAATAATGTAAAAATTTGTTGCAGTTTATTGTTGCAAACTGTGTTGTATGCTAAGAACAAATTGTTGGTCAATTGACTTATTAAAGCTTGAAACAACAAATCTACTTTTCCAAACATCAAACAACAGTCCACCATTTAATCCAACTCAAACCCTGAAGAAACATCTCAAACATCTCCTCTATAATTTACCAATCATTGGCATGATAAAACTGAAGGAACAATAGTAATCAAAGATGGCAGATGCCTTCCATTAGATGAATAACTGTTGCAATTACATTTAGCAACACAAAAGAATGATTAATGGCTATTTTATAATTTAAAATCTAATCACCAGATATAAACCACACTACTAAATTATGAATAAAACAATGGATAGACAAATTTCCAAACAATCAATAAACATGGCTGTTTTCCATGCCACAAACCAAACTAACATCCAAACAAAAGACCAATTCTGTGGACATGTTGTTTACATAGGGTGAATAGAAACCCCAAAAACTGGGTTTTGGATTACCTATACTAGTTGTTAAGTACACAATTGTTGTATTGGGTTGCAGTTTTAGCAGCCATTGTTGTTTGAAATTGCTTGTCAGTGTATAGTGTTCAGCAGAGTTCTTTATAGAAATACTCTTCAATTGTCCTTCAGATAAGAAGTGGTCAAGACAGTTGACTGAATTGGTAATGGGAGCACAACTGAAGTATATATTTCAAACTTTGAAGATGAAATTAGAGATTTAGAGTGGGAGTTAAAAGGTTTCAACTAAGTTATTTGCCTCCTTTGACTTTATAAAATACAATTGAAAAATCCATAAATCACCTTTCTTGAACCAGAATTCAATTTACTGTATAGAAGTGATTTCAACTCATCACTTATGTACACAAAAAAATGGTAAATGGTCAGCAAATTCACTTGAGTGATTCAGCAATCAAAACATCTGAAATACTTTTCCAAAAAACTGAAAAGAAAATTACAGTACACTTATTTCAGGGTCAGTATACTACAGACTGAATTCCAGTTCAGTTGTCAATCAATCAGTTTCACCACACGAAATTGCACTGAACATCTCGCATAGTGGAAATATTATTTAACTACTTCCTCAATACTTGTGATATGTGCATCTCATTTGCATTGATTATATCAAACAGATATTAAACACAAATTGCGTGCACAGTAGCTCATTATCGACTAGTAATCTCCTTGAGTTGCGAGTATAACTCGTTGAAAACGATACATCAATTTGTCTCAGCGCTTTATCTTCCACCGACATTTTAATTGATTTCATCTTCACTTCAGCCATGGGCATGGGTTTCGTCCAGTCTGTGATGACGTAGACTCATATACTGTTTGTCTGTCATACATATTCACACTTGCAAGGCTAAATCCTAAGTTATGTTTTAATGATTAAAGACCATTGTTCCAAAAGTTGATAACCTTATAGTCAGATATCTGAGACTGACGTATATTATAACGTATAAATTATAATTGCATATTAAATATAAATTCAACTTTATAGTTGATTGCTGCATAATTTTTAATAAACACTCTTTCCGTTTTTGGTGCAATTATTTGCTAAAATGCACCAACTAATTTAATTTTATTTTACTTATTTCACTTATTCATCTTTCTTTCACTACTGGTTGTGTTATAAGCCCCCTACTGACTATAACCGAAACCACATTCTTCTCACTCCCTGTCTATTTCTCAATTAAACCTCCAGGCTGTCACCATTTACAACTTCATGTTGACCACAACAGCACATAAAACATTCACGCCAAACAAAGAAACACATCAGGCAAAACAAAAAACTCTTTTCCATTTCTTTTCCCATTCCATTCCCCTTTAGATTGCATCGCTTAAAAACACATTTGACATTTCATTAACACGTTTCGTTAACAACAAAAGGAGTAGCTGCAGATAAATTTCATTCCCCCCTCAACAAAACCGACTTTAATTTAACCACCATTGCACACCAAAGCAAGTCACCAACCCTTTTTCACAATACGAAACTTAAAGTGCAACTCCCTATAAGGAATTCTTTAGAGCGAAAAATCCATGCTGAAATCACCCTCAAGGGCTGCGGCGATATGAGGTCTCATGTTTTTCTTTCCACGGGATGGGTGCAGTCTTAAAATATAACGCAACTCGTGTTTTTTTTTTAGTCTGCACATCCGAGTTAATCATGTTAATAATATACAAAACCAGTGTTTTCAATTTCCTGAATGCATATCAGTTGAACTGCAATTCAATTTGCGGGAAATAATTAAAATTTGTAACACAGAGACAGTTTGGATTGAGATTGTTTCTTGTTTCGTCTTAGGTTGAGCTGAGACAGCAATGTCAATGGTTACCTCACCAGCAGACACCTACAACCATAAAATCTCGGGAATCCCGTGCGTGGCAGCCGCTTCTAGGTACACGGCACCGGTTCATATTGATGTGGGAGGAACGATTTACACGTCATCGCTTGAAACACTGACAAAGTACGTATACATATTATGTGGCCTTGTTCTGCAAGTGAGTCATTGTATTGTATAATAGCAAAGTTTGACATGTGTTATTAAAGACTTTGCGAAAAATTTACGTATAACTTGTACGGTAAGTTATAAAATGCAACAATTGACTTTATAGTTATAACGTACAAAATTTATTGTTGATCACATGCTTAATATGCAATTTATAATTTAAAAATTTTAGTATACTTTATACGTCAATTGCCCGCAGTCTCTATTGAATTTTCTAAGTTATAATTATAAAGCCGATTGGTTGCTTACGTTTTTCGCAACTATATCTTAACCACAGTATTTTCTCAAATAACGCTTGGGTCACAATTAAAGCGCTTCTAAAGTCATTAAAACATTCAAAATACATCTTTTTGATTATGCACAGAAACATAAAGTGGGTCTTAAGAGCATTGTTTATATAGCAGCGACAATGCTAAAATCAGTTTGAAACACCTTTAAAATAAAGATTAAAATATGATAAAATTATAAAAAATGTAAATTTAGCAAATAAACTGCAGATGCACTATTTCAGAAAATACTGAAATTCTAATTTAGCATTGTGTAAGTTATAGAAAACGGTAGAAGATGTGTTAATATAGAATTAGTATAAACAGCCTACTATTTTATAAATATGTAATAGGATTAAGAACATGGTGCTCTACAACTTTCAATTGAAAATTATGTTTTACTTAGAACGATTACAAAAGTTCAAATCACGACTCCGAAAATGACTTTGGAGGTCAAATTTAAGGTTATACTATTGGACCAGTATCTTCATCGTATATTTATTAGAAATTCTTTAATATAAACATTTGTTGATTGATTTACATAAAAGAGGACTTTTGCATCATCTTTTATAAATGCAACAATTGTCATTAATATTTCCTGTTTTACAATACGTAAACAAGTTCTTAAATAATTTTTGAAACCTGAGACCATTCTATCCAGGTTACCCCTTTTCCTCTTTCTTCTTACCATCAACTCCCAAATTTAGTTATGTAAAACACTTGTAATGAAAAAACCTCATTGAAATCATTCCCACCCAGTGGCAATGTCTTTTAAAACCAGAAAAAGCAGTAGGTGAAACACAGTTGGCATTAATTCAGTCATTTAGCATAACTCAAAACTAAAACAAACATAAAAAAACACTAAGAAAAATCCCACAAATTCACACACAGTCCCTTACAACAACCCATTGACAGCTTAATGTATTTTTGAAATACACTTCCCAAACCTCAACAAAACAAAAAAAAAAAAAAAAAAAAAAAAGTAAATGAAACCATAAATTTCAGCAAGTAAATATTCATAATCACCAAGATGCATGGGGTTGAGTGTAGGCGAACTTGAGACACATAATTTATCCTCCCATCACATCCACCCCAATTGCAACCTAACAAGAGTTGCATCTTTTGTTTAAAAGGTCATGCTTTACGAAGGAACTGTTGCCTGTCACGTGGGTTTCAGAGCAAAGGGAGCAGTTGCATAAAAATTGCAGCATTAAGCACCTAGTGGGGAGTGCAAGAACGAGTTGTGGCTAATGAGAAGGGCGGGATGAATTTCATAACCTTTCACTTCATTCATCACAAGTGACAATTTTTTATCTTCATCTCAACTTGACCACAAACCTCAACCCAAAAGGTAAACAAGACCTCTATATATAGAGGCCATTAACCCTCGTTTAATGTGGGTGTTTATCCATTTTTCTCCTAGATATTTATCAAATCAAACTTTTTTTCATGCATGTGTAATCATGAAAAGGGGGAACGTTTTGTAAAGGAAAAATGCTTGGCCCGCATCTTAATGATGGTAATGATCCGAGAAGTTGTGCGCGCACGTGAGTCCATAATGTGGACCTCCTCCTTCGAGGATTGGGCCAAAAGCCGGACCGGTTTGCCCCGCACGGTCGATCAAAAGGAGTCAACTTTGAACTGTGGGGTCAGCACTTAATTACAATCTCCGTCTCGTACCTTGGGCAGATCAGGTATTGTGAGTTGGAGATAAAATTCAGAGTGCACGAAATTTCGTGAGTGAAATTTGTAGGAGATAACGTAAAGTGTTGAAGGAAAAGTGCAAGTGTTCATCTAGATGAAAGTTATTACATTTTTTGTGTGAAAATTTTGAATTGGAATTTTTCTGATAGCGAAATCCAATTTTAAATTTTCTAAGTGGTATTTGTGAAGGAACTTGTGCGATTTAATTTTGCGTTGAATAATATTTAAGGTGGATTCACACTTGCGTTTAACTTAAGAAGTTCAGGTGCATTGTTTGAATTTATTTTAAATTTTTGTATAAACAATTATTCTTTCCATGGAGTTAAGAAATTAAGATTAAGAATAATTCCTTCACACTATTTGCCCTTTATACTATTTTTAGTATAAGGAGTTAAAAGCGAACCTCTCTCAGTTAATTTTCTTAATTCAGATCAGATTTGATTTAAGAGTTAATTTTAACTTGAAGTTTACTTTTACTTTAAGTAAATTTATACGAATATTTTAAGCACGCTTTTACACACAAGGAACTATGAAGTTCAGAAATCTTAGAAACTGCCAATAATTTGTATGTTAAAATTATTTGATAATATTATTAATATTATTATTATTATTATTTGATTATATGATAATTCATATTTTTAACTACCGGTATTCAATTACATAAACATAAGTTTCCATGACTAAAAAAATATTTTATATAATTTTAATATTGGCAATTATTTAGGATTCACAAAATGTTTCTATAATGACTACAAGAAAGATTTCACCGTTGCCGGAAGTGTTTAAAAATTTATTTCAAGCGAAGTAAATAACATTACCGTAACACAAAAGACTCCTATTGGCCATCTACTCTAACAACCGCAAGTGTCAAATACATAATGCATGCCTTGTTTTGAAACCTATAGTTCACAAGATTATGCAGAGAAAGTGGCAAATTGTCGACTCGTAAAATTAAGACTTTCATAAGGCAACTTTTCAAACGTGACGCCATTTAACCCCTTAAATTTCAAATTCCTTCACAAATACTCTTCACTTTATTTATGTGACGTTTATTAGGTTCAAAGCAGTTTCTTAATACGTTTTTCGTGCCATGATTTAATTTAAGCAACTTTTATTAACCGCCATTTTATTAGCAGATATTTAGGGCAATATTTCACATTTTTATATTTATTTTGTCAACTTTTTTAATAAAATCGCTCGAGGATATTTGCATTTAATAAGGAGGGATCAAACAGCTGCATGTATAATTCAATGAACTTAATTTAAGTTTTTTTTCACATCATACTTGTACTTGTGGTTACGAATTATCCACGGTGGCCTACACTCATTTCGAATCACATCGGTCATTCTCTAACCTTTGAACTTGATCTAAACTGGTTTGTGTCATGTCAAAGGTCATGAGATTGTCCATTCTTGCGCTTACCCAAGACTTAATCTCTTTTTTTGGGGGGATTGAACACCTGGTCACTTGTGACACAGGTTTTGCATGAATAGCTACATCCTGGTGCGCCATTTGATAGAGGGGTATGAGGAAAATGAGATGTAGTGGCAGAGGTGGAATAATTTATGGGGTTTTAGATGCGTCGTAACTCGTAACTTTGCCTTATATTAGAATTGTTGCGAAAACAAAACATATCTCATTTAGACTCTCACGAGTTTTCAATGCGAGTTGTTGTTTCATTTTGATTGGCTGCTTATCGTCACATGGTTTCAGGCGAGTGTTACAATAATCGTCTAAGTGAAATCACACCTTAAGATCACTGTAAACTAACAACTTAAAAATTCTAAAGATGCATTTCAATTTCACGATGTGTTTTCGCAAGAACTCTGATATATCTGAAACCTTTAAATTACAACACATTGTAACATCATCATTGTAACAATGATGATTTTGGATTTGAAATCACTCTAGATCAACTCATTAACTAAAATTATGCACCACCTACTTGTAATAAGGTTTTCCTTATGTGATGTAAACTTTACTGTAAAATAAGTTGTAAACTCCATAATTTCTTTTCTGAAAAATTTCACGAACATTTGATTAGGTTTAATTATTTAACACTAACTAAAAACTTAACCATACCATTTTTTTTCCCCCGTTGTAAAATAGGAAGTCATTAATGGCACCTAATAAAATAATAATTTATTACTTATACATCGTTAAAATACCACGCAGATATTGTATAGAGTTTTTATTACATACTATTGCACTCGCCATGTTTATTTTTTCGTAACTTCTCATTTAAGCCATCTACCGGCCGATTTTATAAACCTAAAATGAGACACGACATGAATTATAGAATAAATTTTTCCTCCAGTTTTTTCATGTCTGAACCGCATTAAAAACCCTTTAAAAACATCAAAAGAAAATCAATAATTACAAATGGAAAGCGTTACATTCATTTTTTATCACTGCTATTAATTTTCACAAAACGTGATGGGGGTGTTAATTTACATTTGACTTTTTTTCCAGCCTTCAAGACCATTTTTTCCCCTCACCTAAGTAGCATAATTTGAAAAGAGACTCATTATTTCAATAAAAAAAAAAAAATTAAAAAAAATTGAAAATTAAAGAAAAAATGACTTTGACATGTAGATGATTAAAAAGTTGGAAAACACTGATTTGCTCCAAGAAATCCGATTAGAGTTATGAAATTAACCGGTATTTAACAAGCTCGCTTGTTGGCAATCAAATCCAATAAAGTGGCGTAAATGAATTAAAGACGCAATCGAGTTGTTGACAAGCTCATTTTCCTTATCTTTTGTTTATTTTCTCTCGCGTTGCTCAGATATTCAGAGTCGAAACTCGCTAGAATGTTCAACGGTAGCATCCCGATCGTGCTGGACAGCCTGAAGCAGCACTACTTTATCGACCGAGACGGCAAGATGTTTCGCCATGTACTCAACTTCCTTCGGACCAACCACTTGGCCATCCCTGATAGCTTCGACGAATTAGAATTGCTCACTGAAGAAGCGCAATACTATGACATTCCATCTATGTCCCGAGCCCTCGAATCGCTTCGACGGGAGAGGCAAAAAGGAGGTATAACCTTATTGCATTTTGTACAATATTCTGTTTTAATAAGCTATAGGAAGATATAGAGATTTGCTGTGTTAGTTAAGTCTTGAACCAATGGCAAGTTCATTAAGAATTTCTGGCACGGTCATACTAAAAAGTTTAGTAACTCGCATGTTTTCTTTAAATTTCTTTAAAATTATCAACCAAATGTTGATAAGTTGTTGTAAATCATGTTAAAACCAATCTAAAACAAGATTTACACATTTTTTGGGCGCCATTTTTCTCGATCTAACTCGGAAAAATGGCAAATACTTAATGAGCTCATCTTTCACCGATTGAAAAAAAATGTCTGCCATTGGACGTCAATGAAAACGAAGTAACTGTTTTCACCACTAAGACTTATAAATTAATAAATAACTATCACATGTTTTTCCTAAGGGCTCTTTCCCCAGACATATCCTGTATATGACAACTGGCAGTGCAACCCTTGTGGGCTTCTCTAGTCTCTGGTCTTTGTCTCCAGACAAAGTTAAGAATTCAGGAAGTTTGTAGGGCATGTTTTGTCAAAGTTATATAATAATTTTAGTTGTAAATACTGTACATCTTGGACTTTATGTATCTGATGCAATCTTTTGACAATGATTTGCCACAGTGTGTTTTTCTTGTAGAAGCATCTTCCATGGGATTTAAGTTGAAGACATTTACTTTAGCTGTGGGCTCTGCTATTTTCAGCACTGCCAACAGTGCATCAGTATTTACTGTAACAAGCTTGCTAGCATTTACTTAAGCTTAAAACAAGACCAGAATGCTCAGTTCTATTCATCAATTAAATGTTGCCAGTACCAGATTTTATGTAGAATTACAGCTAAATCTTACACATTCTAAAATGTTATTACTTGCTATCTTAACCCTAAATTTTCATAAATGCAGTTGAGGCAAATTCTTATTTTGAAGGCAAAATTAAGCAAATGCTCATACACACACAAAGACACAGGGTTATATCACATGGTATCATATCTGAATTTATGTTGATAAAGCAGGGAGGATTTACCTACATGCGTACCAAGTGCAGGATTGGGGCCCCATCATTCGAAGGGGCCCCAGAAAGAATATTTCCCAAAAAAGATCACCAAAAGTCAAAACTTTAGTTGAAGTGATATGGGGCCCCAATTTCAAACTTTCCATGTCGCACCGACCTTTTGGACCCTTTTGAGTGGACCCTTTTGAGTGGACCCTTTTACAAGTTGTCATGGTAGAAATTTTAAACCCAGTCTGCCACTGCATCTTTGCTTGTAAGTTGGTTACCAGTTTTACTACAAAGTTGAAACTTTCCAACTTTGTCATTCAAAATCAAGTTTTTGTTAACTCGCTATTAACGTAGTTGATATTAATTTCTATTCAAAGGTACGTTGCCCACATCTACTGCTATTGCTGCCTCAAGCTCCGAGCGAAACCACCACCACCATCCAGGTTCGATCTGTTCTCCAACTAACAGTCACACAACGGACGAAGATGGTGAAGGAGGAGGATTCGAGTGTTTAGCGCTGAATATTAGCCCTGATTTGGGAGAGCGAATCATGTTGAGCGGAGAGCGGGCGCTGGTCGACGAGATTTTCCCCGAGATCAGCCAGGCTTTGATGGACGCTAGGTCTGGGGTGGCGTGGAACCAGGACGCCCGTCACGTGATTCGGTTTCCACTCAACGGCTATTGTAAACTAAACTCAATGCAAGCAATAACGCGACTTCTGAATCACGGTTTCAAGATCATGGCGTCGAATGGCGGTGGTGTAGAAGGACAACAGTTTTGTGAATATCTGTTTTGTAGGAAACAGATTCCCATGCAGTGATCTATTGTTTGTGTTGGGGGTTATTAAGCACCTTAAAACGACCCATTGGGTAAAGTGACCAGATTTCACATGAGTTGTTTGAAAGACTGGAAAATTTACGGGACAATAAGATTTTAAAGAGAAGATCATTTAATTTATAAATTTTTGGGAATGTGGAACAGTTTTCAAAAACTTCAAGAAATTTCAAATTTTGTGGATTCCGGGATACTTTCCTGAAATTGTGGGACAGTTCTTAAAACCCTTTCTGGAAAAAATTTAGACATTTTCCGGCAATTGTGAGACACATTCCAGAAAATGTGGGCCAGTTCTTGAGACACTTTCCGAAAATATTGCAATACTTTTTCAGAAATTGTGGGACAGTTTTGGGACACATTCTGGAAAATGTGGATCATTTTTTGGGACACATTCCGGAAAATGTGGGAGAGTTTTTGGGACACTTAATTTTAAGACTAAATTTTTGAGATTATTTGTTTATGTTATTCCGGGATACTATTTGACACAATTGAAATTTCACAAAAAAAATTATTATAAAACTCACGCATTCCAGTATACTTTTACTCTGGAACATTTTCCAGAACAATTTCAACACGAAACAGCAATCTGGGACACATAGTAACTGAATTTCAATACTAACATTAATCTAAAACAATTTCAAAAACAAATCAACTCTGGGACAGTTTAATTCCAGGTTAGAAATCCTGTGATATCTGGTCACTTTACCTTTGGAAACCAATTAAATTTAAATTAAACCCATTTTAAAACCAATTTTCAGTTTGCACATGCTTAACTAGTTTATTTCCCACCAATTTCTTGTATATTTAAAACCAAAACCCACTTTTTAAAAAAAAAATATAAAATAAAAAAAAAATAAGAAAATGGGAAAAATTAATTTGAAACTTGCTGTCAATTAATGGTGCTTCTCAGCTAAATTATTGTACCTTAAAGTGTTGTTGTTTCTAGAACCAAAATTGCTGACGAACAATTTCCAAGAAAATATTTTTCAAAGTTATTTACATATACTATTAGTATTATTACGTTGTTATTGTGAACCGTGACAGTTTTTGTCGTTTTTTTTTTTCTTTTTCTCTCCTGAGTGAATTAGTCTCAGTGTGTTTTTGTGGATTCTAGTGCCATATTTGAATAATAACAATAATAATACCTTTTCCCCACCAACCCCCCCGCATTTTTAAATCGATTTACAGAGTCAGCAGATGGAAAAGTTTACAAAGACAAACACGGCCCTCGAGCTAACGAGTTAAAACTACAAAACTTGTATATTTAAGACTACAAACTGAAAAATACTCACATTTCCATCTGTTTTCTCTAAAAATTTAACCCTAAAACAACAATTTATGTTTAAAATTCACAGTTAACTAGTCAGAAAATGTATGTAAAGACTCGATATACCTGCCATCAACTCTTTTTTTTCAGTTAGGCCTCGTATTTGTATACGTTTTTTCGAATTGAGAATAAGTATTTATTCTTGCCACAGTTTTAATTTGATTTGACGACACGAACAAATTGTTTTTTGTTTTTTTATTTTATTTTTCTGTTTCTGGATTATTGAAATAAATGATTTTTTCCCCTATTGGATTAGAAGAGTTAAATCACGTGATGAAGCGATGCCCGGAAGCCAACTTCCATTTTTATTTTTATTCGCTTTTTATTTTTTATTTTATTCCTTTTGCTTTTGTTCTCGGCGCTTGCGCAGGTGGTACGGATGGAGCATTTGTTTTATTTGTGCGAGTGGGTGAAGTTTTGCAGCACGAGTTGCCGGGAGCAACGCGAGAAAAGCGAGGTGAAATTAATTAAGGAAAAATATTGCTCTCGTTCGCCGCCTGATGGCCAGCCTGGGGCCACCCGATTTCTCATTACGGTCCCGCACATTTTGCACGAGAGTTTTGTGCCCTGGTTGTGTATGCACACACTATTCAATATTCACATTTCCATCCGTGACGTCAGTTACTTAATTAAACTTCGCCGAGCTACTTTCGACTTCCGGTTCACTTTTCTCATCTGTTTTTCCATGTACAGTATTTTGGAAGTAGTACATTTCAAGAAAACTATTCGTGCATTCATTACGGAAAGATTTCTACTGTGAAATACTAAGTGCAAAGAGTTTAAATTTAGTGGTAAGAAATGCATCTTTAAGAATTGGGTTTGAGTCTTTATAAGTATCAATTTGATTGCTATATTTCCATGTGAAAAGTAATCAATATGCATAAAAACTGTTTGTCAAAAAGTGATTTTAGTTGAAAATTATTAAATTCATCAGTTTATTGAATTTTATCAACATTTGATTATATTAATGGGTTTTGACTGCTGCATGCCATCAAGTAGCAATAGGTTCTATCACTATAACTTTCACACTGTAAATCCAAACTTCAAGTCAAATGTAGACAAAATACAATAATACTGAAGATTTATGAAGTCTAAAAAATAGTATTATTTGACGGTTTAATGTAGAATTGTTACTCCAATGCATTTTTTTAAAAAGACTGTTCTAGAAAACGGCTTCAACTTTTAGACACTTTAATAACTTTAATTTTAACTGTTTAGATTTACATTGCACACTTTTTGAGTATTTAGTTTTAAACACATTGAAAATGAGTACCGACCTCTAACAAGTAAGTGTTTTTCGACTTAAATTAGTTTTTAAAAAAACATTCAGCAAAGAAATAATTTTTTAGGTATATTAATAATATTTCCTGACCAATTTGAAATTAGCATTAGTTGATACCAAAATTTCAAATTGACCAAGAAAAATTATTACTATACCTATAAAATTGTAACTTTGGTGAAATATCTTTTAGCTACGTAATTTAAAACGGAAATTTAAATAATCAAAAAATGTTAAAAACTTAGTTAAAGTGATATACTGTAAATAAGCAGTTTGCACTTCTACACACATATTTTTATCTTATTTGTACTTATTTAAGTTTGTAAAGTAAGTTATATATATGTATATATAAT
>JAQFZP010002445.1:0-13677 GCA_034695745.1 Geophilus truncorum | reverse complement strand
TTTCTATTTCTTCTGTCAGTTTCAATTCTCGCCCTCTGGTGTCAGTCGGTGATCAATGGCGTGCACGACTCTAGGTTTTGGCTTTGGTTCCGGTTTCTTCCGCTAGGGTGCCTCCCTTTATCTAACTCAATGACAGTGTCAAAAATGTGCTGGGAATTCCTTTTTTTGCTTCTCACCAGCAAAACTTATGGGAAATTAACTTCTTTTTTTTTAATGGATAAATTCGGCATTTATCAGCGGTCTTTTACGAAAAACGACAGTCAACCGGTTGAGTTACGGGCACTTGTTAATATTTATGACGTAATTAGAAATTAAAATTAACTCGAAGAGGATTTTTCCCTAATTTCAGTTTGAAGCCTTCTTTTGTTTATTTGACAAGCATTTTGTGGCCATTTAATGTTTACATTAAGAAGCTTTGTAAAATTAGTTATCGAATTTTGCTGCTGTTTGAAAGCGATGTTTATGCAAATGTTTGGCACGAGGAACTTAATAGGGGAATTTCGCAGGTAATTATGTATTTGGAAAATGGCACAGCTGAAGAAACAAATGAATGCAAACTAATTTCCTTTTTTCTTTAATCTTTTTTTTATTGGTGTTTCTTGCTAATTTTTTTTACTTCTTGAAGAATTTTTCTTTGCAGAATGCTCACAGAAGGATTAAGTTATCACTCTAAGGGATTAGATTGAACACAAACACTGGGATTAGGGTTTAGAAGTTGGGATTTTAGTATGTGAAGGGAAAAAATGGTGGATGATGATGAAAGAGTGTTTACTGAATGAGGAAAAGTCTCAAGAAATGAGTTGTCAGAATTAGTACTTAGCCACCTGGTGTTAAAATTTGAGACTTGGTAATAAATCTTTGAAAGACGAAGATTGTTTGATATCTTCTGCAGGTGCTAAGCTTTTAACCCTTCCATTACTGGGTTGCGAAAATCTACACATTACCAACAATAGTTAAAAATACAGTCAACTCTCTCATATCCGGACATAGGGCGAAACTGGGAAAAGTGACCGGCTATGAGAGCTGGCCGGGTAAGAGAAAGTATTTAGTGTAGGTAGACATTAAAAAGGGCCGAGACTTTTGGCCGGATAAGAGAGCTGGCCGCATATCAGTATGTCCGGATATAAGGGAGTTGACTGTATACCGATTTTTTCTATCTCGGAACTCAAGCGCCATTAGTCAAATTGGGTATAATTTTAGTCACTGCCAACAGATGGAGTATATTTTAATCAATTAAGATCATTCTATTCTTGCTTGACCCCTGATGTGTTATTCTTTCTAGTGAATGTTGTACCAGATAGCCGGAAGTGGACACTGGTTGTGCAAAGATTACAAGTGTTGCATTAAGAGCCGCTGGAGACTCTGGTAACACTGGGGTTTCTTAAATGAGATTTGGAGGTTATCTCTTAGGTGTTGGGTTTGTTTTGTTTTATGAAAGACAATCGCTTAGCGTCTGAAAAAGCGGAAACGGCGGAGAAAAGGAATATAAAGAGGAAGTTTGGATTTAGTTTGTTTAATTCAAACTTACAGTATATTGTGCGGGTTTCAATCAAAGACAAAGGCAAGTCAGCTGATTGGTTGCGCTACTCGGTGTTGGTGGCACTTTTTGAAAAGCGTTAAAAATCTTTGGGATTAGTCTGTCACTCAGAAGCGAGGCAAACTAGCGACTTGACAGGCACAAAGTAATTAAAATGTTGGTCTTCTTTTATTTGCTGATCAAGTTGCTGCTGTTCCTCTTTCATTTTCACCAATCTCGGCTGAAGATAATGCTGATGGTGTTTTAATAGTCGAAGATTCACTTTTTATCTTTGACATCTCATATAACCACATGCGGCTTTGTGGAAAGGTTGAAAATTGCATTGATTAGTGGATTCGATTTGAATGAGAAAGATTATTTTAATTAGTAAATTAAGGCAATACATGATAGAAATGTCACTTAAGATTGAATGTATTTGTAAACTGATTTAAGTTATGCTGTAGTTAAGACACTGTGAAAATGACTGTCACTATATAACATAGATGATGTATCTATATAAAAATTTTTTCTACAGTTTGTGCGTATTCTAGTAAACTAAATTTATGATAAATTTGGTGTAAAAAATAATTAATAATTAAGATACATTTCTGGAAATATTTCTGCCCCTTAAAACTTTATGAGATTTGTTGGTTAGGCTTCCTGCTATACTTGAGAAAGTATTAAATGTTTTAACACAGCAGGTGTCAAGAAAGAATGAAAGAGTAATTCTCATTGGTTTAATAAATACATACACTCTTGTATTGGCAATACAAGAAATTATAATCAATTTTACTAAATCGAGGTTAGGTTTATTGGTAAAATTTTAACTATTGTTGGTAATGGGCGTAGATTTTCGGGACTTTGTATGTCACTCTCTGTTGAGCAGTGAAACTAGAAGAAGTGTGACGTCACATCTATGGTTTTGTAAAGCTTGATTGTGATTACTTTTTTGAGATGTGTGTGACTTTTTGTGAACCCACAGCTGCAGCTACATTATGTCTGCTATTATGGCTAAGAATAATGCTAATGTTAACACAACTAAGACGTTTAAGGAAAAGTTATCTAACTTAAATATGATGTACATAAACTACGATTTCATAAACAAATTAATTCGATTTTCCGACTTCAAAGTCAGACAATTTGACATGTAAAAACATCTTATTATGCTGCGCAGATCGTGTGACAATTAAAAATTACTAATATAAAAACAATTTTTTAAATTTTAAATTTTAAACTTTTGTCTATGTAAACAAATTTATTGACAGGATTTTGCTTTCCCTTAAAGAAATTGAACGCATCTATTATAAAATATCAGTGACTCGAAGTGGAAATTATCAAGTCTTCTGTCAATACAAACATTGATTCACGCACAAATCGATTTCGATGCGACCTAGAAATCATACATCAACCCAACCCATTTTCTCCGCATCGATATCATCGACATCTCTATCCCAGATGTCAGACTTGATATTTTCCGCATTAACAAATTGCAATCTTTTATCTTGAAAATACAAAGGCAACATCATCTTTAGTCTTCTTTTTGGTATTCTTCGCTTACCGAAACTGTCCAAGCCATAGCGGTATTTGATAGATGACCCGCAGAAGCTTTAAATCAGTGTTGGGTTATTTGAACATGCGTTGGACTATGAATGTTATTTACAGCCATGAGGCTTTGCCTTGGCATTTCACTATTAATTATTCCATTGTTGCATTTGAGTGTCTCTTGCTGCTGGTTATTGTCATTTTCTACAAAAGACTTAAGGCAAACTTGAACAACTTTATTGGTTACAAGTATTACTCTGTATAGCAGGGCTGGTTATTAGTGTTGTTATGATTGTTTAATTAATTAAGGGTACACTTTGGTTAATGGTTTTTGTTTATTTGGTTTAATTGAGTAGCATAACATAAGCGTCTTTCGCACCGAAATGGCCGGAGGAGGAAGCTATTAATTAGTGATATTGCAATTTAGTATAAGGAGCTTAGATGACTTGATTTTTAATGCATAATTTGTGTCATTGTATAATTTCTTAATGCTTTGTTTTTGCAGGAGCATGCAGATTCCCAGAACAGTGGACTGGATTGTGGTTCCAAAGTGGGGAACAGAAAATTCAAATCACACCTGAGAGCATTTCACTTAAAGGCAGATGTCTACAAGTGGATGGAGATAAGTTTTTAACAGAAAGCAGAGAAAGGTGAGACTAAATTCTATTTCATTTTTTTTTTAATCTTTGGTTACCCCATCTTGGATAAAGTCTGACCCAATGTTATGCCTCGGGAAAAAAGATTTTGTTAGAACGGGGTTTTTGCTACATCAGAGTTCGTTTCATCGGGGTTCAACTGCAACAACTTTATCATCATATAATTTTATTTAGACATTTAAAAGAAAATACATTTGGGTTTTGAGTTATTTTTTTGACAACTTTTGTTTTTATTTAATTTTTTGTCAACACTGGTCTCATATGACCCAACATGGATTACCCAAGATTAAATTAAAATTTCATGAAGTTGCATTACAAAGTTTGCACATTAAACTTACAAAATCTATTTAGGAATATTGCTATATGAAAGAAAATATTACTTGAGCAAAATTGATAAATTCAATTTTTTTCTTGTAGAAAAAGAAAGCTTAAGTAGCTTTATGAATGCCACTTCTAAAATGAGATTTTTTTGAATTTGTGAATTTCCTGTGAAGTTTCTACGTATAGAAATGTTTGATGTTGAATAGAAATGGCATTTTCTTGTTGTCAGTTTGATGTGATGATGATTTCATTTGAAAGTAAACATGTCTGTAGTCTTATCTGTAGCTTAAAATGTCAAGTGTCTGGCAAGATAGAATCAATTTTTTTAAAGGTATTAGAGCTATCAAAGTTTTGTTGTCAAACTTTTTGCAGTAGATGTCTGTCTGCTTTCAAGTTTTGAACATTTGTTGTGGGTCATTGAAGCATTAATTAGATTGTTGGTCTTGGCTGTGGACAAAACAAGAAAATGCAGGCAAAGCTAATGGTGTTTACAGCCATTTTGAGAGGTCACAACTTGAGTTTGGGTCATGAGAATCACAGGACAGAAAACACCAAAGTTTGGTGAAATGCTTTCAGCAACTAATGGAAGAGTTTGGCACACCTCATAAGTTGAGAGCGAATGTCAAAATCGGAACGCTGAAAAACAATGTTCAAAGTGGTTTGTCATGTTGAATGAAAAGTGTATTAGTAGATGAAATTTAAATCGCAGTGTTCAAATAATAACTGGATTTTATAAAATCGAAGTTCTTCTGGTCAAATTACTGCCACTTTGTAACAGTTATTCAAATTTCTGAGGTGCGGTAACATCATCAATGAAAGTTAAAGTTAACTGGAGTTTAATCAATGTTAAAATTATAGATATTTTTTAGTGTAATCGTCTTCCAGAAAATTGTGAAATTACACAGTAATATTTTAGTTTTTGAAATGGCCAGATTGGCGCTGTAGTGACATGGAGAGGATCTCTACTTGTATGTCACAAATTGTTATGATATTAAGACCAAATTATCGTGTTACCAAGTTGTATTGTTTCCATAAATTGTTTTAGGCATCTCAATATCTTGCAAGATAATTGAATGTAAATTTTCAGCTTCTTTTCTTTTGTTGAAAATTTAGGAGAATCCATTTTAAGCCAGCTTAAGACTGTGGGGAGATAAGCTTGAAAATTGATTGTATAACACATTTCAGTGCTAACCTTTTATTCAATTATCTCTCAAAATAGTGAAAGATGCCTAAAACCATTTCAGATAACAATATAATTTGATAAGATGATTGTTTGGTTTTCATATTGTAAATCTGTGATGGACAAGTGTGGCAAATAACTTTTATTTTATTTATTCTTGAAGCTATTTCTTAAATAGTTAATTGTTGACGATTTTTGTCACCAGATGACATTTGTAGAATTTCTATCTTACCTTTACACAACCAGTTAGTGTTACAGAAAGTATTTTCTGATAATTTTATGCATGTGACCAATCAACATTACTCATATTTGATCTTTATTTAGATTTTATTCCATCCTAAAATTTTTAAAATAATTATATATTTGTGACATGGCAGGGGAATAGTTGTCTAAATCACCACCAGGGCACTTTACATGAAGTAGTCATGAGAGATTACAATAGTGCATCAATCTCATGGAGAATTCAGGGATTTGGCATACAATGCAAAGGTTAAAAGCGTAACTGATAAATATTTAACACTCAGTTGCATTGCATTGGAAATTCCAATGCAATTGGATTGGAATCAGAAGAGAAAGGCCATGGCTACATTTTGCATTCAATAATTGGCAATGGTTGTCTAATCCTTGGTCGATTAATTTCTATTTCAGTCGTCGTTTGCTGTATAGAATGAAAGGGAAATGAAATGAAATATTCTCCCAATGCTTTGTCCTCTCCTGGGAAATAAATGTCGTCGAGCGACCCGAACGAAAGCAGCGACGACCATTTTCCCAATTGCAATTGCTGATAATACAAATAGCAATTTAACTGGTATTTATTTTTCATGAGATGGAAATGGTGAATTGCAAATTGCTCTCAGGTCCAGAGAGAGTTTTTGAGGAAAAAATTACCAAATTATAGATTTTTGTTTATTGTTTGATGATGGAGAAAAGGGATGGTTTTTTTTTTACAAGGACGAGAATAAGAAATTTTGGTAAAACTGAAGCTGAAGAAAAATGGTTTGAAAATAAATGAGTGGGAAGTAGTTAACACTTTATGGTTTTGCTTTAGAGCGGTTTCACGTACTCTTGAGCTCTCTTTTTAAAGTTCTTTGCAACTTTGTCTCACGGTACTTTGAGGCTATCGGTCTCATGGTCATATTTAGCTGGAAGTAGAGTTTGTCATCTGCTTCAAGCTTTGTGAATGTGAAATGGAAACTGCAAAATAATTTTATTTTTTCAGTTAAGCATTATTTTGTTTTTTGTACGTGAAAGGTTATTCTAAAATTACTTTATATGAAATTGTCTGACTAGAATGAATTTAAAAAAAATTTGAGGTGTTTTTTAAAGAAGAAAAACAGTTGTTTTAGTTGAAATGGCAATAGAGAATAGTGTAAGAAACATTTTTTTTAAGTTGTTTTTGAATAGAGTTGCACTGTGATTTGTATAAGTGTACTATGATATTTAAACATTTAATTTTATACTATTTTTATCCTTTTGGCACTAATAGAATTCACTTACTTTACTATGATGTTCCCTGTATTCTCCATGGATTAGTCATTTTCTTTAACTTTATTTCTGACATTTCGAGATTCAATTTGCAAAAATTTGTTAATTCACTTAGCAATTAACCATCCATTTAATTTTTCCATTTCCTTTTACAATAGAACCAAAATTAACAACCAAAAAACATTAAAATTTCAATTTTAATACTTTTAAGCTCAAACAAATCTCTCCATAAGTTTTAAACTTTGCAACAAATGAATCACAATTTTCGCCTTCACAAAAATTCCCAAATTCCATTTGTTTCCAGTAAAAAAAAATGAGTTTAAGCCTTTTTATTTTTTCAGCCAAACATGGAAGCTGGGAGATGGAGGAGGTGGTGGGGTCATATTTCACTTTGTATAATATGAGGTTGGGGATTCATTTGCATCCACTTTGCTTCCCCTAGTGAGCAAATTTATCACTTTGCCTAAAAATTTAGCAGTTGTGATAATAAGCTCAATGGGGCTTAGAAATGCTGAGTGCACATTGGATGAGGGAGGATGAAGGGGTTGAGAGGAAGAAGAATTTATTTTTCTAGTTGGAATTAGGCAATCTGTGTAGAAGCAAAAACATTGTTCATTGATTGAGATTTTGTGGGATTTGTCAAGTGGAGCAGGACTTAAAATGTAGCTGCAAGGGCTTTAAGATGAAGTTGGATTCAGGTTTAACTTGCCTCCTGGTGGTGGTTGGGGGAAGGAAGTATTTGCACATGAAATTGGGAAATTGGTCTAGTCTAACTCTGATTAATTGCACACACTAGCTGCATTCACAAAGTCAATTGCACTTGTTTATGTGAAATAAACCTGTTTAAAACTAACTTCCACAATATAGTTTTAAACAGGTTCATTTCATATGAACTAGTGTAATTGACTTTGTGAATGCAGCTAGTGTTTTTAATGGATTCTTTTGTTTGGATTTTATCTTGGGCCAAATTGGTTCTCTTTTTATGTGCTCTTGCTTCTGTTGGTTGGCAAACTTATGGAGGTATTTAAAGCGATGAAGTTGCAATAAAAGGGGATCTAGTTAAGTTTGTTTATTGTGCTTTGGTTATTAATACTTCCGGCAAGTTTTGCTGGATTTAAGTGTATAAAGTTGTTGAAAAGTAAAGAGAAAAATTTTTAAATCTTTAAAATAATTATTTTTTAATGAAATTTTTAAAATGTCAGAAGAATCGAATTATAAATGCGAGTTTTAATGAAGTTTTCATTAAAATCTAATTATTTGTAAGTATATGTCTGTACTTGAAATTAGTTATTATCTGACAGAGCGATACTCAGTGAATATTTTTTTTAATTTGTAAAATTCAAGCAAATCAAGACATATGCAATCACAAAACCATCTTTTCAATATAAATATAAATATAAATAAAAACATTTTCATTTTAATTTACATTTTTTCAACACTCAAACAACAGCATCGCGCAGTCTCTATCTTAACCTCCATCATTGCCAGCGCATCAACAAAAACCCCAAACAAAACAAACCTTTCAAAAAAAACTTTCTCACACGATTCATTCAACACACCCACCACTTGATTAAGTATAATTTCCTGCATTTCGCACTAAACACGGAAGTACAAACCTCAACTTGTTCACTCAATTTAAAAACCGAAATTAGATTGATCGTATCACCAAACTCATCCACAGAAGTAAAAAAAAAAATACAAAACATCTCAATTACATTTTTTTTAATTTCTAGCTTTAGTAACTGGTAAATACATGACTTCTAAGTGTTTGTTTACATTAGAGAACGTAATGGCGCTGCACAAAGTTGTAACATTTTTTGCTAATTTATTTATTTGTTTGCAGAGGATGAAATGTGCGGATGAGTGTTGTCTTATGGTCGGAACATGAATTTGTCCGTGTATTCGTTTCGTGTTGAGTCCACATAAATAGAAAGCTGCGTGTGAAACTAATAAATTGGTCTGAGTTATATTTGGCCACAGTGCGAGATAAAAAGGCCATTAATTTCATGCTAGTGCTAAGAAAAGTTGTGTTTCATTTTTATTATTTCTCTGCGCTTTTCGCCCGCCTCATCGAGTTGCAAATCATTGTGTTGCTAACTTATTTATTTTAATTCTTTTTCTTTCTTTTCGGTGCAGCCATGAGAGATGTTATCGCTGTGTCGTTATTCTTCAAAAACACATCAACGTTCTGCAATACAAGGAAAGTAAGTAGAATAAGATTAATGCAATTATGTGGGATGGGGCAATAAATCAATGGATGGAGTTTTTGTTGTTGGTACTGGTACTGGCAGATTGGTCATATAGTTAGACTTATTTTTTTGTGGCAGTTGTTAATTTGTGTTGATAATTACTGGCAGTTTTGAATTAAGAATTCATTGGCAGTTAGTTTTTGTAGTTGGCTTACTGGCAGTTTTTGAGTAGATGTACTGATTTTTGCCAGTACATTTGTTACTTGATGATGTCTTAGTGGTTAAGTTATCAACATTTTTTGGGTTTATAATTATTTTAAATATAGATTTTTTTAATGTATTTTTGTCATTGGTACTGGCAGTTTCTATATTTCATGAATTGTAATGTCATAAGTACTGGGAATTTTTAAATAATTTGGTAAATGACAATTTATTCTTATCCAGTACTCATTTACTGGTGTATTGCTATGTAACCAGACCAGTACTTGCTTTGTTAGAAATAATCAGTAGTATTGGCAACTTTTTTAAGCATATAGAATAGAGCAAATGACAATTTTTAACTATTAATTTTGATTAATTAATGGGAGTTTGTTATAAGCCATTAATTACTGGAAATGTTTTCTTACAATTTCTATTTTTGGTTATACTGGCAGATTCTTATATTTTTATCATTACACAGTATCACTGGCAGAGCTTTTAGTAGTTAATCTGAATAACTGACAGAAAATTATCTTTTAATGGCTTTACTTAAGGTTAAAAAACAAACAAACATAATTGTTTACATTACTTTTTATTTTCCTTCACACTATACCTTCAATTTCACTTTTAAATGAATAAAACAAAACAAAACAATTTTGAAAGAAAACCATTCCCTGCACTGGATTCACACAACTCAGAAGTTGATAAAAAGTTAAAATAAGTAAATTATTTAGGTTTCAAGAGTTAAATGCAGCTTTCAAAGGGATTTCTTACAAGATATATAATACTTGTGCAAGTGAACGCTTAAAAAAATTAGATGGGCTTGAAGAGCTTATGCACTGTAATTTGGTTGTTAAAAGTGAAGCAGGTGTATCAGTGGAATGGAAAAAGTAATTTGCTTTTGTCTATTTGCATTCCTAATGAAATTTAACATGTTAATTTTAAGTCTGAATTACAATTTATTGAATAGGGGAAAGGGAAAGAAGTTGTCTTTAAGGTGTCATTTCATTCTCGTGCAACTGACTGATTCTATGTTGCATCAGCTTTAATTGTTTGAATTTGAGGCTAGAAATATCAAATAGCTGTGTAAACGCTTTCACCGGTTCTTATTAATTATTATTAATGGAAATTAATGTGTTTACTGAAGGGCTAATTGCAGCTTGAATTCATCTGTGAGCTTAACTTTTGGTTCCCTTGGTAATATCTTGGTAATTAGAAATAGGCAAAGCGCATTTCATCGGAAGCCAATCATGGCCGCGGAGACTTGGGTTACAACAAGTGTAATTGCAAACATTGGCTGCATCACTTTGATTTCCAATAAGAATGGGTCATAGCTTCACTTGATTAAAGTTTGTGTGTCAGTTTTAATAAAATTTTGTGTTGCTCACATTAGGTGGAACGGTTCGTTTGTTTTTGCACTTGTGTAAATGTCTGTTGAACTGGTTTAAAAGAAGATGTTCACATTTTTGGCGGCCATTTCTATTTTCGTTAGATTGAGAAAAATGAGAAATTTACACAATAATTTTTATTTACACAAGATTTTACACATGTGTAAATCACCTTAAAACACACACTCACATAATTTGAGCATTACGTTTTAAAACTAATCATGTTATGCAAACGACTAAAAATTGGCCTCAACATTAGACACTTTGAAACCCTTAATTTTATCATTTTTGATTTACATTTGCAACAGTGTATTTTGAAGTCATGGGTGAAATTTTTAGTATTCCTTTCCCCCCAGAAACAGTAATACTGCAAAGAGCAGTGAAAACACATGACAAGAGCCAAAAACACATTCAAGTAGTCTAACTTTTATAGTTACTTTTACTACCGCCAGTTTTTATTTTATCCCACAACAGTTTACATCTCCCACTTTGAGAAAAAAAAAAAGAAAGTTTTAGAGCCGTTGCTCGTTCGCGCCACGTCTCTTCCAATTTTCCTAATTTTTCGTTGCCTCTTCCTCCATTCCCTTCGTCCGACATTTATATTCTCAGTAAAAGACTAGAAGAGACAGAGTTAATTTCGAAAACACCCTGTTGATGGCGCCAGCGTCATTAGCAGGAAAGAGGTTCATCCTTTGCCACCAGGCGGCACATGATTCGTTTTAATGGCGGCCCGCGTTGGGATTTGACGAGTGAGGCGCACGTGGCATTAAAGACGTTCGCTGACATTTGCACCGCACAGCTCGCATTTCCTGTAATTTACTCTTACATTTCGGAAATTAAAGTAATTACGCATTAATTAATTACTTGGATTACTGTTTCTTCTCGTTCGAGACGCGAACTGAAGCGAGTTTGAGCGTGCGTTGTTTTCGCTTTCCCATAGGTTTTATTTTTTAAGCTGTGTTACCACAGCAAATAAGATAATCTCCAGTATAAATAACACTGTTTAATTAGAAATTATTAGAAGGCATTACATAGACATCATTTTTTACTTGTAAAACTAATTTTATTTTCCAACTACAACGTAATCGTAACAACCGAAACTTAGCAACCATGTAATAGTTAGTGCATGCTCTATTTAGGGAACTACCCGAGTACCGTAGAAAAGCACGAGGGGCGTAGCCCCGAGCTGCCTTACTATCAAAAAAATGCATGATCATTCGATCAAATGGCTTGTGATTGGTTTTGGTTGGTACCTCATCTACGGCATTCCATGAGGTACAATGTCGGTCACTAATAACAATAATCAAATACCAAACAACCAACAGTCAGTTAACAATCATATAATACAATACACATAATAAATAAAAGATACAACTTATTACAATTCCTCTGTACAATTCCGTTAAAGGATGGCGTCACAAAGATTCTATTTTTTCTAAGTCAACTTACAGAAAGTGACGTCATTTACAATGGAAAAAACGGACAGAATTATGTTATTTATTTTTTTACACACATAGAAATAAGGAAATTAATTTGCATTTAATTGTCTTGTCCTGTTGTGTACATCTTTTCTATCAGCTGCTGCATATCTGTAAAGATGTAAATTTAAACACATTATGGTGCCTGCAGTGTAACATTTACACCAAAGTTGTAAAATTGGTGTTTTACACCCTTATTTCTATGTGTGTGCAGTAAAAAAAACAGGTTTAGTTAAGGGCTTTAATTCACCAAGACAACTGTGGGCATTGTGGGTATTTTTCTAGTTTTTAAGAAATTTTCTTATTCAGAAATTTTATAAATTTCTCTTACCGTAATTTTTTCCAGCAGTGAAAATACTCACAAGTCTTAAGGGCCACGACTAGCCCAAATCTCCAGTAAATCTGCCTCTTTATTTCCCGTTAAATTTTCACAAGACCCCAGAGTTGGTTTGTTGCACACATTTTATAATGCACAAGTTGCTCACTTTCAAATGGCATTGCAAGTAAAATATTTAAACCGGTTTGTATCTGTTCATCTTGCACAGACACAGACTCAATACAGATAAAAGAAGTTGATTCACCGGTAGGAAAGGTTCAACTTTAAAAAATTGATGCTTTTATGAACAGTATGGCATTTCCCGTAGGCTTAGTTACGCAGTAGAATGTTATCAGTGATTTTTCAATTTTAGAACCAGCAAATAGAACTTGTTTTGGTGCCATCTATTGTCAAGATTTAGTAATGTTAAATGTGTGCAAAATAAATTGCAAATCGTAAATAAAACCTCACATTTACTTATTTGAGGCAGCCATTTTTTTTTTAAAGGAAGTGAGTCTTAAATTGAGGTATAACGTGACTTCCCGTTCGTAAATTATGTTCGCTACAAGCAACAATTTGCTAAATTGGAATTTGTTATATCCGACTTTTTTTTAACATCGAGTCTATATGAACCAATCAAATATCTAGTGTGTTCAATATCGAACAATATATGCGAGTTTGTTATATCGAGGTTTGACCTGTATCACATTAAATTATTATCACCCTACAGATAGTGACATTTACATACATCAATTTTCTAGAAAATATTAAAAAATTTTAATTCTGTTTTTGAAAAAAATTTATTTAATATTGGCTTAGTTTAGAATAACACGGTCCTTATTTTGCGACACTTTTGAGAATCAGGCCGCGGTTCTAGGAAAGATGTGCAAAAGTTAAAGCGAGCTGCAAAGCGTATCTCTCATTTTGCAAGCTGCTTCATTCGTTATTCATGACTCAGTCGCGGTGTGTGCGATTCTGTGAGAGGCCTGCCACCTGCTTGATGGCACTGTTCATTGAACGCGCGAAGGCGTCGACATAAGGGCCTTTCAATCAATGTATATAGCCCCCAACCTCCCCCTTTTGGTGGAACGGGCCTAAAGGGAGGAGTAGTTGATGGTGAATGTATAGCCGCGGCCAACAGACTTGTGGCCATTGCTCAATGGAGCTTGACCGTCCCCTCGAATCGCAGCCACTTGGTCAGATGAGGTAGAGATACTATGGCTCTTAACTTAAATGAGCTGAAAAACACAGTCACTGTGCCACTCGATGGCTTTACAGGGTTGTGGCTTTTGTCGTTTTGCTCCGACATATAGGTTTGGGTCTAGAGATTTGCTGCGTCTGACTTCAGTGAGCTGATAAGTCGGTTTATGAAGTTCAAGACAAGTTGCGATTTTCATGTGGAGTGGAG
>JAQFZP010002444.1:0-13684 GCA_034695745.1 Geophilus truncorum | reverse complement strand
CAAAACAACTTTCATAACAATTTGGAGCTAATAAGTTTGATGAATCATAAGTACCGTAAATCAAAAGTTGAAATTTTAACTACCGCATATTTAACCTTGGACTAATAAGACTATTAGTCCAAGATTTAAATATACATGATGAGTAAAAAGTTTGGTTCCATTCAAATATTGATTTAGTGCACTTTGAAATATTTGAATGGAACCAGACTTTTTACTCACCCTGTATAATAAACACGTTTTCAAAATCTATCATCAGTCTATCACGTTATGTAACAAGTTGTACAATTTTGGCTGTATGGCTATTTTTGGAATTACATACATGGTGTTTATAGTGTACACAAGTATACGTACAACAATAAATTCTAAATGTTTGTTTACCATTATAGTCATTAATTTTAGTCTGTGCATTATTTAATAGGGTAATTAAATTTGCACGTTGGATATACTTTTAACTTTTAATTACAAAATAAATTGTGCCGCCACTCAATCAAAAAATGATAGGGTAATACACTAAATATTGAAATGCTTTTGACAAATCGCGGTGCTGCCGCCACAACCTGTGGGCGTTTTAAAAGCCACGTGGATGTGTCAAAAGGATTACCCTTGAACTAGGGTCACATGGTTCTATCGTCTGCTTTGAGTCGTTCCAGCCTCACTGGCCAAAGGATTTTATTTACAAGCGAACGAATTTTGCAGATGTGGCTCCTTTGCCAAATGAACTGATAGTTTTTCAACTATGTCCTCCAAGCTTAAAAAGCTCACGCCTGCATTTCACTTTGCTGTATGGATTATTTTAGGTCAAATTGTCAGTTATGTTTACTCGAATGAAGTCTATGATGTGAGACAAACGGAGAATGGTGATGTTTTGGGGAAGGAACTTATATTGCCAGATTACAGCCGAGTTCTCGCGTATCTGGGAATCCCATTTGCAGAACCACCCATTGGCGAATTAAGATTTAAGGTAAAGAATTTAATTTCATATTTCGATGCTTTTTTACTATTGTTTATTATAATGAGTGCCGGAGTACTAATTGACTAATTATCTTTCACTTGCACATTTTAACTGTGATAATGAACATCCGTTTTAGTTTATAGCCCAAATGAGTGTAATTAATTTTGTTACATTCTTACTGTTTTAAGACATTAATTTCTCATTAGATGTAAAGTATTGATTCTAATCTTACAAAAAAGAATTTTATTAAAAAAAAAAAAGATTAATCTACGGAAATAAAGTCTGTTATTACTTCAGTTTGATTTTAACAAGTTACTTTACAAAGGTTTAAATAATAATTTTACTACAAAGAATGTATAGTAGGTGGTAAAATTAAAATTTGCATGCATTTCTCAGTTTTTTAATTGGATAATAACCAGGAATAGCAATAAAATTTAATTCTTAAATTAGCATTAATAAAAGATAATTTTAATAGATTCCAATTAAGCAATCACAAACTGGCACTCAGAAAAGACTATCTCTTTTCATACAATTCAAGTGTGATTAATTCTCAATTTGATAGCCTCCAGTTGATAAAAAAAATTGGACAGGTACGTTGAATGCAACTCAATTTGGTCCAGTTTGTTTTCAACACGAAATGGCTGTCGTTTGGGTCAGAGATGAACGTACGTCAGAAGAAAAGCTCACTCGCAAATCATTGGCATCATTTTCGAGAAGTGAGGATTGCCTCACCTTAAATGTTTTCGTTCCAAAGGTATTTATAATTGTGTTTACACTAGATCCCTAAATTCTTCGTTACATAATCTTATTACAGGCACTTGTTGATTTTGGCTCATCACCAGTTTTAGTGTTCATTCACGGTGGCTCTTACGCCATAAATTCTGGTCGAATTTACCATGGAGAAATATTGGCTAATAAAGGAGTTATTGTTGTCACTTTTAATTACAGACTTGGTGCATTAGGTAAAAAATACAATCTTAGCTTGCAATTAGTGTGAAACATGTACCAATTTATTTAAGGGTTTTTAAGCACCGGGGATGAAGAAGCAGCAGGAAATTACGGTATGTTAGACCAAATACATGCTTTCAAATGGGTGCAGAGAAATATTGAAAATTTTGGTGGCGATCCGGACAAAGTAACAATATTTGGGAACAGTGCTGGAGGATCTAGTGTTGCTCTTCATTTGGTATCACCGTTAGCAAAAGGTTAAAACTTACTTAACTAATGCATTGCATAATTATTAAATTTAATTTGTCTGTGTGGCAGGTTTGTTTTCAGGTGCAATTGCACAAAGTGGATCGTCTTTTGCACCATGGGCAGTTCAATTAGAGCCTCAAAATTGGGCACAACTATTAGCCAATACGACTGGATGTCCAACCAGTCCTAGCAAAAAGCTAGTTGAATGTCTTCGCACGTTACCAGCACGTGACCTCACTGAACAGTCTACGCCTCCGGTTAATAACTTATTTTAAATTCACAAGTATAAGATATAAGTGAGAAAGTTTTTCATCAAAAACCTGAATTACAAGCAAATTGTCAGATTTTTGAACTCTTTCACTTATATGTTGACCAAAATAAAAAAAAACATAAAGGAGTTTTTTTTTTTTTCTAATTTACTAATATTATAATTTACGAATATAGGGTGGATTACTTCTGCCGTACGCACCGGTTATTGATGGCACGTTTGGCGAAAACTATCTCCCCGAACATCCCGAAAGTTTATTGAAAAAAGGACGAATTCACAAGATTCCCATCATGACTGGAATAACACGAAATGAAGCTGGACTCTGGTCTCAATCAGAAGGGTCAGTCCTGCAATAGCAGTACCAGTAAACCAATATTGTTATAAAAACTTTCTTTTGTTTAAAAGCCAGAAAGGAAATAAGTATGCAGAGAGCGAAAGCTTCGGTTAAAAAGGACGCCATGCTATTACTATTGAGCAGGAATGTCAGCGAGCAAAACATTCGTGCTACATATCATGCAATAATAACCCAATATTTTTATAAAAGAGGATTCACTGATGTTAATAAGAAAATTGACATCAGTTCTCTAGTTGATGTATGTCAAGATTTAAAAACACAAAATTATTTTGAATTTCTCATACAGCTGATTTTATTAGTACACATCAGACGTTGTTTTTAAGGCTCCTTGCGTTAAACTTCTCCAATTCGTGCGAAATCTTACAAAGCACCCTATATATGTATACGAATTTGTATATTCTAGTCCAGATGATGTAAAAGTGCAATCAGATTGGGTAGGTGAGTTATTTTTAGCAATTATGGCTTTAATATAGATTTTAAGTTTGCAAAAATATTTTTGTTTTAGGGGCTTACCACGAAAGTGAATTGCAATTTCTCTTTGGCTTTCCATTCTACAATTTGGAAAACCACCTGAGAGGTGTCAATGATAAACTAGTCAGTACTTTCATGATGGATTTGTGGACCAACTTTGCAAAATTTAGGTAAGTTTTGATCTTGAGTTTATTTTACAAAATTCTATTTATATGCAAAATTAAATTCACACATTTAATTTTTTTTCTTATTGCAGAAATCCGACTCCACCGTATGGGAATCCCTTGGACACTACTTGGCAACCATATACTGCAGAACGACAACATTACATGGAACTAACTGAAACTCCAACTCCAAAACAAAACTTCGATTCTATGGTGGAAAATGCACCCTTTTGGAACTCTTTCGTTCCCATATTTTCAGATTACAAAATGGAAACGGAAGAGACTACTCCAATAAGTACAGATACGAGTTGTAAAAAAATCAAACACAATTGGGTCACGTGGTTACTAGTCGGAATAATTTGTTTGCTGGTTATTATTTGCCTTTCCCTTCTGGTTTATTCCAGTCTTCGCCGTCGATCTTTTGGTGTTGCAAAGCACACCGCCGATGTCAAAAGTATTACAGCTGTATAAAGCTATGACTTAAAAAATTAATAAAAATGGACCAACACGAACCTTGTTTTGTTTACCTGTGCGGCTGTGCTTTGAAAGTATTGAGTGGCGCCACCATTCGGGATGCTGAGGCATTTCATTCAAATACTCCTTTTTAATAATAAAATAGATTTAATTCTCATATGTATAAACTTACATACAAACTAAAATAGTTAACAATTTTGGCTGGCTTTATTATTTACAATTTTAATTGAATTAATATTAAAAATAAATTTGAGAATTTGTGAGAAAAACTGAAAACGAGGCAATATTTTCCCATTTGGCAAAACAATCAAACAACTTGTATAAAAAAATAAACTTTAATTTAATCTTAAAAAAAAAATCAATATTCATTATTTCAATTCTTCTTATGTCTCCAACACCTGTTGCTGAAATCGATTAAGCAACGGCGCTTAAAGGTAAACACAATGACGTCACAGTCAAAATGGCGCTTAACTGCAGTGCGTAGAACATCAGCTGTTAAAAGCATCATATCGGTCGGTTGACATCACAGAGCTCCTTGAATTAAACCATCTATAATGAGGACTCAAGGAGCAGTAGGTTCATTTGTTTTTGAATTTTTAAAAGCAAATTTAACAAAATGTCTGTGAGTTCGTCGTCTTCAACGAGCAGCACAAGTGGAACAGGCGATCGCAAATTGGCAATGCACGGCATTCATTTGCTGCTAAATAATAAAAGCGAAGCTGCAGAGAAGATTTTTAATACACACAAGTGAGTTTTAATGCTTAAAATTTCATATTTTTATTATATGTAACTAATGTAAGTGTTATTTACAGAGATGATTGTATACAAATGCGAATGGGTTACTGTTTCTTAGTATTTATGGTAAGATATTGTAATTTATGCTTTAAGAAATTATGTAATTTTGTTAACATAACATTATAATAATTTATCAGAACGCCTTGATGACGTTTGAAGAGGAGAAAATAAATTTGGCTCAAAAAACGTTGAAGGAAACTGAAAATAAATTTGCTCATGAAGTCAGCACTTTTCAATCAATGAAGAGAATTATGTTTGGACAGACTAATCCTGTAAGTTTTTCATTAGATTATGATATTTTAAAATTTTAAAATTTATATTTTTGTCATTTTAATTTATTTAGCTTGAAAGCAATGTTGAAAAACGATTAGAGGAACAGATTGGCATTGCCGATTGTCAGGTTTGTTTACATACCGTGGAAATTGTAACTAGAATTAAAATTTACAATTTTTTTTCTCAGGTTTGTATGGCAATACTCGTTTTCACACACCAAGATATAACAAGTTACATCAAAGGCGGATGGATTTTAAGAAAAGCATGGAAAGTTTACGATCGAACTTACAGGGAAATCAAGACCTTATATGACCAATACGTGACCACGTCTCGGAGTTCGTTATCACCAGGTATGTATTAACATAATCTATCAAAACAAATGAATTAACTGGATGCACATTCAGTGATATTGCCTACAGGCAGCAACTCAGGTGATGATTTAACCAATCCCGAGAACTGGTTAAGTTATGAAGATGATACTCCAGGCATGGTTTTTAACTTTGAATAGTTGTAGCATATATATTTACACTTAGATGTATTTTTAAAATAGATACTGTGAGAAATCCTGGACCAAAATCTCCATCGAACACATCAACAGTTTCAAATTCCACCACCTCCTTAACCCCGGAAATAGTAACTCGGTTATTAGCTTCAGTTAGCTTTGGTTACGGAACATTTCAGTTGTGTATATCACTACTTCCACCAAATCTATTAAAAGTAATAATATGCAACATCGCTTAAGTTGATTTGAGTTAATTTCAATTATATTTTCAAAATACTACTTGAAGATTATTCATTTTCTGGGATTTGAAAGTGACAGAGATATCGCAGTTGAATATATGATGTATGCTCGAAAGGGAAGTGACATTAGAGCGCCATTTTCCACGTAATTTGAATTGGAATTTGCAAAAAGAGAAACTAAAAATGTCTGTATTTTGCTGTTAGATTGGGTTTATTATGGTATCACACAATCGTACGGCCATTTTTTTCCCTGGACGGTCACAATGTTGTAGCTGGTAATTGTGATGTAGTTTTCTCTCAGTTTTGTAGCTGTGTTAGTAATAGTGACTTTAACGAATGAAGTGAATGGTTTAGGTGTTGAGGCAGCTGAGTTCCTTCTCAGAGAAAGCGAACCGAGTTTTGGAGACGGTGCACTTTTTCTGTTCTATAAAGGCCGCATTGAAAGATTAAAGGTTTGTGTTTGTTGATTGATCCTAGATTTCTTTGCAATAATTTTAGTTGCATTTTTTAGGGAAATTTAGACGAAGCCGTTGAAATATACCAAAGAGCATTGCTTGCATCTAGTCAAAGGGAAATTCAATTGATCTGTATCCATGAAATGGGATGGTGTTTTATTCTGCAATTTAAATGGAGAGAAGCTTCTAATGCATTTTTACGGTAGGGTGTTTCAATTCACACATGAATATTTCACACGGTAAAATTTTATTCACGAAATTATGAAGGGATAAGACATTTGTCAATTAAAAATTATAAAATATTTTTTTTATTAGGTTGAAAAACGAATCTCGATGGGCGAAAAGTTATTATGGCTATTTAGTATCAGGTAAAGAATCACGTGACATTTTTAAAGCGTTAAGAATGTTTTTAAAAAAAATTATTTTTAGTTTCTTTGGGTGTCTTAGACGAAATAAGTGAATGTCAGAAAGCACTTGCTGAGATTCCTTCTTTGGTACGAAGGAAAAATAATCAATTAGAAGCATTTGTGTTGAAACGGGTATATAAAAATAAAAACATATTAATATTTCTTTTACAGTTTTTTTCATATTCACTTCTTTCCAGTCTGTTCGGTTACTCAAGGAAAATGCAGATAGGCAGGAAATGCTTCTGTATGGTATGGAATTGCTTTACTTGTGGCATGCTATTCCATCTTGCACTGATGACATTAAAGCACTTATGCTTTATGGTAAAGATAAACTTCAGTTTTATTACCTTTTCCCAGCTTGTATTTATTGATGTTTTTATTAGAGTGTAGTAATATAGGTGTGAAAAAATTATTACCATTGAAATGTCTTATTGAAGGCGCTCTTCACAATGACGTAGGGAATCGGGATTTGGCTATACAAGTAAAGCTGTGGTGATATAAAAATAACTTTTTTAACGTAAATATTATACTTTTAGTGTTTAGAAGAGTGTATTGCACGATCAAGCGATGTAAAAGAGGAGATGCACATTCCTGCATTTGCTACATATGAATTGAGTATGATTTTGATTCAGGGTGAAGGGGTAAGAAATATTTAATATATTTTTTTTTTACTTACTTAATTTACATTTTTCAATATCCGCAGACGAATGCTCGAGGAAAGTCTTTGTTGATACATGTCAAGGTATGTGACTTAAATCAATTTCGTGGTAAAGTGAGAATAAAATATAAATTTTTTAAAGGATGATTTCAAAGGGTACGACTTTGAAAATAGATTGAGTGTAAGAATCCACGCAGCTCTGAGAGGTTTGCAACCAAGTGCAAGTAGAAGCAGTTTAAAAAGTGTTAACAGTGCATCAGATGCATTGGTGAAAATCTGAACTTTTAAATACCCAGTTTTAATTGATATTTGTTAAGTTTATGTTTAAATGTAGGTGAGTGGTTTATTTTGTGTAAATATTGTAGCGAATGAGTGTATATTTATTGAAACTCACTAAAAGAAGTGATGATTTATGAGTCTCCATATTTTTTTGCTGTTTGCTATGGTTACAACAAAAACATTTATTTTTTTTATAGAAATTCAGTTTTAAACAGATCAATTGTAGGTGGAGATGGAAAAGTCACTTTCATTAATGTTGCGTTAAAACCTGGATTTTTTTTGTTTTTAATGCTTAAACATTACATTACGCATGCAAATTAAATTCTAAGGTGTTGACGGTATTCCACTACAAATATTTGTTGTCATGGAACTGACACACAGAGTCACAGAATCGAGATACTCAGTGCAAGACAAAATGAAAAATAACACTTCTCCTCAATGCTTCAAGACAAACCAAATTCGACGAGACGTTCGTAAAATTTTAACCGACTTGCATCGTAGCAATTACGGCAAAAAACCAGTTGTTTTGTTTATTGCTGTTGTAATTTGCACTCTTTTGGCACCATATCTGGTTTTAGACCGTGTTCAGTATTTCCAAACTACGCCAATCAAAATGAGTGTGCAGTTCAATATTTTGACCCATGGTCGTTTACCTGACATTAAGTTTTGCTCGCCACAAAGTCATTACTTGACCGAAGTGATGAGCAAGAAAGAGCGTATCGAATTAACTGAATGTGCGTTAGCATTTCCTGGTTTCTTGCAAGATCCAGCAATGGATTATGAACAATTGTGGAATTTCACTGGTGAGAGCGAACGATTTCGAAGTTTTGATTTTGTTCTTGTAAGTATTGCGTCACAAATTTAATTATCGTAATTAACATTGGGGGCGGGGCGGGAGGCGAGGAAAGGCGTTGAGATAATAATTATTTAATCTCATTTTCCTATCTCTCTCTCTCTCTCACCACGAGAAAATAGTCGCATTAAATTAACTTAATTGAATATGATAGAATGAAACTAAGAACGCATTTGTAAAGAAGAAAGAATTATCGCTATTAGGACAATGTACCACTTATGAAAATGGTAAGTGCCAATATCAATTTCGTTACTTTTTGGTTACACTTACACTAAACCCATACTTTTAAATTATAGTTGAACCAATCAAAATTTATGCTAATCGGCATCCAATTGTAAAGGTTAAAGTGAATAATCAAAACTTTTGTCCAGTAACAGTTAATCAGGTAAGATAATTTTTATCAAATTTTTATTAACAAAACTTAATTTTTGTTTTAACCACATGTTTACAGATAATCGTTAAGGATGCAATTGATTTTACTTATGCTGCAATCGTTTCGACAAATGTTGGAATTAACATGATGTTTAGTGTTAGAAAGGTAAGCTGTTTTATGATTTTGCTTTGCTTTGCTTTGCTTTGCTTTGCTGCAATATTCAATTGCATTGCGTAGATTATGTTACCGGTATTTATTTATTGAGACGAAACTGTTATAAAGGTTACACTTATTAGAGTTTACGTAAATTAGCATTTGTGAATGGGCTAATATGCTGATTTAAATTTTTAGTACAATCGTTTAAATCTACCTACGAGTAGATGTGTATCAAATTCAAAACTGGAAAAATGTTATGATGATTGCATTAAGCAACGTTTCAAAATTCAAATTGAATGCAGGTATAGTTAAACATATTCATACATTGCCAAGTAAATTTGTTTATGGTAATTTAATTTAGATTGCCATTTTTCGATTCTGGTGTTACTCTTCCGCCGTGCAATATATCAAAAGGATCGGAAACTGTCGCAGCTTATGTCACCGCTGCCAAAATAATTTTATCTCCTGACATTTTCGCACAGTGCAACTGCACTAAAAGATGCAACGATCGCATTTACTTGTTGCATTTGGATTTGTTTGCAAATGCTGAAAATAAATATCCCGAAATGTCAATCGCGTTGGAAGACTCCGAATTAGTATTTCAAGAACATTTTGCTTACGATTCTGGAAAGTTATTTACTGATATTTTTGCAATTTTTCGCTTGGTTCTTGGCATTTCTTTATTGTCATTTCTGGATTTTGGTCATCGTCTGACATTTTGGTGCGCGGTCAAATGCAATAAACGCGATACAATATTGAAAACGATGATAACTTACTATTTGGGAGAGGTAAACCGTTGCAAACTGAGAAAAAAATGTGCATTTTCGTTTTTAACTGCACTCGGTTTGCCCTTTTGTTTCGGATTAGCTTCTCTAATATTAGCATACAAGATTCAGTACTATTTAAAAGAACCGACTCACAATGTTATAAATATCGAATCGAAATCCACCATTCAATTTCCGTCAATTACTTTTTGTGGAGAAACTCCGAAAAATTATATCAATAAAAAAATATTTGCCAAGAAAAATAACTTATCCCAATCTGCAGTTTGCGATTTGGATATTTTGGATATTTGGAGATGGAAAAAAAAGTGGACGTTGGAAAAATTATGGAAAGATTCCACAATGATGCAATTTCCTGACAAAATATTTACGGACGCATTCGTAAGTTTTAAAATCTCTTTCCCAGAAACAACTGGAACAGTATTTCCCGGGAAAATACTCTTAATGCTACATTACACTAACTTATAAAATTTACACATACTAGAACCAATTGAATATCTCGCGAGTAACGCCTATTCGAACGGAAATTAGCACTCCGTACGGGAATTGTATTCATTTTAAATTTAGTAAGATATCTTTTTACTGCTTTTATCAAATTTTATTGTATTATTGCACAAATATTGTCACAGATGAAGAGCTGTTCACTGGATTCTTTGCGTTTCATGTAATTGTGTTTCAAGCTCCACAAATATATTTCTGTTCCAAATCATTTTATAAGGTTTTTAAATTTAATCATTGATAGACCGTAGTTATTACTTTAAAAGAATTTTGCAGTTGTATTTTGACGATTTTCACTCGGACTCGTATGATCCCACATTTTCTATTGACATTCCAGTAGCATCAGCTACTCTAATTAACTTTCGAAAGGCCACGGTAAGATTTCACTAGATATTTTACAAATAAATAGAGGGGAAAAAATGTTTTGCAGATTCACCGCATGAACAAAACAAACAGACCGTGCATCTCTCAAAACGAATCAATAGAGTATAAAAAGAAGTGTTTATTCGAGTATTTACAAGATGATGATCAACTCTGCGAGTATGCAATAAAGTTACTCACATTGAAAATCAATAGTTAATTATTGGTAATTTTCGCAGATTGCCATTTTTATATAATTACAGTTATGCAGGCAAAACTATTGCATTCAAACCTTGCAATACAAGTGCTGAGGCAAAAGACACTCGCAAGAAGTATATAGACATTGTCACTAAAATAACTACTGGAAAGGTTTGCGATTGCAATATTTGTTCGCAAAATCAGTACATTACATCATCAAGTACAATTGCTCCGACAGAAACGGGATCCATAACGGGAGTGTTGATTCCTGCTTCTACTAATGATGTTGAACACATCACAGAAGTCAGCGATTACACTTTTCATTCTCTCGTGTACGATATTGTAAACGTTATTGTAATTGTTTTTGGATTTTCAATTTTCAAAATTCTCAAAATTGCTATTTTTTTACATTGCTGTCAAAGAGATTTAAACACTTCGGTGTAAGCTAAGACCGTAATGAAAGTTCCTTTGGACATTGACAAAGGCCTAAAAACTATCTTTGTAACACTGCTGTCGTAAAGCGGCTTAATTTTTTGTCCGAGCTGTGCAAAGCATTGCAATCGATTGGTTCTTCATTTACTATTGTTAGTATGGCTTGGCTGCTTATCCTTTGAAGTATTTTATTTCCAATAATATATCCTATTATATCTCCACACACTCTTAAGCGATTCCTAAATCAAATTAAAGATTAAAACCACAATGCCTATAATACGTTTTTGACTTACAAAAGCCATCCTATAGAAAGAATAATTTCAATTTCGTGTGTGGCAATGCTTTCTTTTATTCCTATGTGCCTTGCTAAAAGTAGTAGTAGGCTTACGTCATTTCTGTTGAATGTTATTTCATGGCTACTAAATGTTGCAAAATATCTGAAATAAAAATGTGATTAACTATTGAAATTTCGTATTTAATAACGGTGTACAAAACCTACAAAATCTGTAGTGATTTTATAAAATTTATTTTTAAGGTAGTTTGCTTCACAAGGTACGAAGATAATAAAGCGCTTGAAATGGCACTGCCATTTTTACTGATTGTGGCTAACAGTGGCAACAAGGCATTAGACAATTGAGGATTTTCTTGTGTTACGTGAATGCATGCCAACACAAATGGCAATGATGCATAACTATCAAAATTATTCCTATTATTTATTCACTAAGAGCAAATTTCGAGAGTTTACCTTCTACTCAATGCAAATCCTGCAAGCAAGCCAAAGGCACTGGTACGTATTAATCGAAATGGATTTTTAAAAGTGATGACGTAGACAACAAGAGGCATTAGAAGAATGCAGTAGAAAACTAAGCCTAACATGTAAAATCCTGTAAATTCAGCCACTTTTGTCGAAAATTCGGCCCAATCCTGTCTGGCGATTTCGCCAATAAGAGTGAAGAAAATTCCTAAAGGTGCTACCCTAAAAGTAAAAATCAAGATTATCAATTAATTTAAATTGTAAATACCGGTAATTACCAAAGTAGCCATGACATAATGATTGACAATAGATGAGTAAGGACATCAGTTAAGCATATAAACCAATATGCAGAACTTCCAATTTGTCGCAATGCCATGCCGACAAGCATGCAAAACGTGACGATTCCAAGGAAATTTGTCTTTTCAAATTCCTGGATTTCGTAGTGACCACGGAGGACGCCTAAAATAGTTTGTTTATTCTGTGGTATTTGGTACCGATATTGTAGTTCTTTTACTTACCAGTCACATTCAAATTTTCGATAATCATTACGTGTTCCTGAAATTTAAACTAATGATTAACTGGTTGCTGCTCTTATAATACATGACTGACCTTTGCCAGACAAGCGTAAACAATATTATTAGGAAGTATATTCCTGAAAAATGTTAAAATATCAGCAACTTCAATGATATCATACGATTATATCATACATGAGAAAATCTAGCAAGACTTCAATTACTCCGAAAATCATGCTGAAATGTGATTGAGGCTCTTGTTTGGCTCTATTGGCGACATTCGGTATTGAAAAACTCACAATGATGCCTATAAACGAGGCAGTGACTGTCGTGAGAGAAGCATAAACCACACACTTAAGTAGCATTTTTAAAAATATAACCGATGGTATTTTACCTGCAAAGCAAATCTATTACGGTACGTTACAATGTATTTATTAGCAAATTCATTACCAATACTAGAAATCGTGCTAGTGGTGATGTACGGAATCAGCAAAACTTCTGTACCTCTTTCAAATAAATTCCCAGGTAACTGAATGTAAAACACTTCTCGATCTGTGTAAGGCATCGCTCTTAGTTTCATCAGCCCTCCGACTAATAATGCTGAAAGTATACTGACAACAATTGCAATCAAGAGGTAAAAATGCTGACGAGGAGATTGTTTTTTCGTTTCATCAAATGTGTCGGATGGTGGTACAAATCTCTGTAACGGTTTGAAAATGGACACTTCTTTTCTTGTCTTGTCGGGATAAGAATCAATCTGTTCAGATAATTTTGCATTTTCTTCTTCGCGTTTGTTTGCCTCATAATCCTCCTGATATTGCAATACTGATAAACGTTTTTTCAATTCTTCACCGAACTTAACATCTGAAGCCACTTTATCTAGAGGAACAAGTGTACTCAACCTAAATAGTATTTTAAAATAAAATTACAAGATAACAAATGCAAAAATGTAGACTAAATGTGCATTTACTTTTTCTCTCGATACATTTGTAAATGAAGAATAACTTCGCTAAGCCTCACAAACAATGTTACACATTATTTCGCAAATTCAATTTTGATATCATTGTGCTATTGTGACATTGATTGTTAAAATTGTTAAAATTATTCATTTATTTTGCATAATTTAGGTCTTATAACATCAGCTGACTGCATTAAACATTACACTGATAATACTTAAAGTACAAAAAAACCATAATTATGGCATCGCGCCGGCCTCTTTTCGTCCCAGCCTATTATCGTCCCGGCCTAATAAAGTCCCAGCCTCTATCGTGCCAGCC
>JAQFZP010002443.1:0-13686 GCA_034695745.1 Geophilus truncorum | reverse complement strand
CCAGCTTTCAGGGGTGTAGGGAGGGGCCCCTTGCAAATCTTGCGGGGGGGCCCAAATTTCCTCGCTACGCCACTGATAGAATATATAATTTATTACTCAAATTAAGGCGTGTATATTATACAGTCAACTCTCTTATATCCGGACATAGGCAGGGTTCGGCAAAAGTGGCCGGATAAAAGAGAGTAATTAGTATAGTGCGACATTTAAACGGTTTGGAACTTTTGGCCGAATAAAAGGGGTGGTCGGATATTACTATGGCCGGATATAAGAGAGTTGACTGTAGTAGCATTTAAAAAAGTGTTTGCGACCCATGACTTTGAGAACCACTTTTTTAACGGGTTAAAGACGCACTTTGTGTTTTTAATTGATTTTTTTTTTGGGTGGGGTGGGGGGGGGAACAAATATGGGTTTGCCTTAACTGATATTTCATCTCATCATCTCTGAATGTGAAATATGGGTCTTTCATGAAGTATAAATTGAGTGGTTCATTGATCAGTTTTTATGATGAATTCGTGAGTAGAAAAATAAATGATCAAACATGCCATGATCATAAAAATGTGCGGCCACACAGACAATAAAAATGGGGTAAAGTTGATTACTGGGCATTAAAAAGGGATTTATGTTTGATGAATAAGAGTACCTACTGCATCAATATATCATAACATTCTTCTAATGTTACGATCGCGCGATGCATTGTGGCCTTACTGACAGTTTATGTTGCTTTTAGGTTTGATTGAGTGGAGAGAATTTAAAGTCAGATTTTATACTTTGGGAGTGAAAGCAATTTCAAAGTAACTATTGCTTTTTTTTCAATCATTGCGTCTTTAATTTCCTATTTATTGTCAATTTGTAATGAGTTTCTACTGTGACTTTGGTTCCTGCTTTAAAGGAATAGGAAGAATAAAATTCCCACGAGAGAATTCTAAAGAAGAAAGTTAAAAAGAAAAGAAAAGTAAATTAAAAGATGGAGAAAAAGTCTCCGGGGGGAAGTATTCAATCTACAATTAGACCGGGAGATGTGTGGACATGATTTGCCACGTGTTTGCTTGCACTTCCATCTGTTTTAAGAAATTTATTGCTTTCCTAATAAGTTATAAAGACTGATAAGTTTGGCAAAGTTTTGATTTTTACAATCGAAATGCGATGAAAATTAATTTGGGCCCAAATGCTCCAAGTCTGTCTTTTTAATGAAGTAATTCCAACCATAAATCAGCGTCAAATGCGTAAAAAGCAGAGTAATTGGGAGCTTTAATGAGATTCTTGCGTGTGCAAACTCTCAGGCATGGGCGTCTTTCAGCTTAGTCCACTTGAATGGCCCTATTCACTTCTCTCGGGACGCGAGTTGCATCTCCAAATAAGAAAATTTATTGGATCTTAAAGATATTTGTTTATTTATTGCCAGAAAATTGAAAGAAACTTGGCTTGTTTTTATTTGTTTTAAGTTTGCTGACTTTGTATTTACAGTATTTACAGTATAGCGGATATTTGTTTTGATAGAAAATGATTCTTGTAGGCTTGTAGCAATCGATTCTTTTTGTTGATCAAAGTTTCCCATCTATTTGTAATGATGACGTTGCCGAGCAACTAGGTTTTGGGGATTTTAGTATTAGGGATAAATTGGAGGTAATTAATCTGTTGTGTATGTGATTAAAAGAGTTTAGATGTAATTTATAGACATGGAAGTTGCATCTTTAAAATTGAGAAAAGTACTGGTGGCATGGTAGGGGTTTCAGTGAAGAGAATAGCAAGTGCTTGAACTTTTTCTGTGTATCGCCAGGTGGGCAATTCTTGTTGGGAGACAAGAAACAGTTCCCACAATGGGTGTAGTTATGGCAACAGTGTTTGGTACTTGTTGTGGTTGAGTGAGCGAATACTGGTCGAAGCTCGATACAAAGAACTCGCATATAGCGAATTGTTCGATATAACGAACGCATTAGATATTTGGTTGGTTTCATGTTAAAATGCTTAATGTTAAAAAAATTCGGATATAACGAACACATTTTGACGGTCCTTTCCAGTTCTTTATATTGAGGTTTGATCTGTACTTAGATTTTTTTTGTTGCCTTTCTCATTAATTCGATTTAACGAATTAGTTTGCTTAGTCCGGTTGTTATAAAATTTTCAGAAAAACACAATACCCACGATCCCGATCCTACCCACGTGTGCGCATTAAAATTAAGTGAGCAAGCGAAAGAACGTGCTCTTTCTACTGTCGAAAATCTAGTTCAAGTTATTCAGGTTGTTATTGCCAACTTACCTTCCGAAATTCGACAATTTATCCCTAATAAAGACGCCCTTAGACAACAAATAAAAAGAGCGAGATGTGCAGAAATGTCTCCGGAACTTAATTCGTTACAAGAATTAGTCATTTATTCAAGCAGATTTTACGATTAATTGCTGCAAGTTCAAAAGTAACTTTAAAAGTCCCATCACCGAGACAACTCGTCGCGGTGCACAAATGACGTAGATTTTGAATCAGTGTAAAAATAACAATACGCGCATCACACGCAGTCGTGAAATCTGCTTGAAGAAATGACTCATTCGCGAGTGTCATTGAAAATTAGGTTCCGGAGGCATTTCTGCACGTCTCGCTCTTTTTATTTGTTGTCTAAGGGCGTCTTTATTAGGGATAAATTGTCGAATTTCGGAAGGTAAGTTGGCAGTAACAGCCTGAACAACTTGAACTGGATTTTCGACAATGGAAAGTGCACGTCTTTTCGCTTGCTCACTTAATTTTAATGCGCAAACGTGGGTGTAGGATCGGGATCGTGGGTATTGTGTTTTTCGGAAAATTTTATAACAACCGGATTAAGCAAATTCAAGTCAGTTGTTGCTCGTCCGTCACTCTTAAAATCGCATTTCCAATTAATCGTATTAATTCGTGTTCTGTCAATTATGTAAGCATAGCCTCTATAACAAAGCTTTGGTTTGCCCTAGATTGTTTTAGTCATCACTACCTCCATGATTAAAATCGCGATATAGTTTTAAAAGTGAAAAGCTTATGTAATTTCATTCATCACGTTAAACAGACATTATTAGGATGGGTAATTTTATCGTCGAAATTTAAATTTCGACGGCGACGATAAAATGACCCGACGATACATACTTTGACCCATCGATATCGACCGTTGATAATTTGACCGTCGATATAGTGACCCAAACTCGCTGTATCGGGTATGTGAACTCTCGATTTAACGAACACATGTTTACAGTCCCTTTGAGTTCGTTATATCGAGGTTCGACCTGTATAACGCGTTTCTAAATATAAACATGTTTTTAGTGTTTTAGTTTCAAATCAACCAAATTATTGGTAAACAGTTTGTTGTTCGAAGGCGACATCCCATCATCTTTCACATGAATTCATTCGATCGGTGACCGTTAAGCCAATAAAACTTAAGAGCTGCTCATTTCCTCAAGCGGAAAGGCAAGAAAAGTAGGAAAAGAAATAGAAAAAGTAAAATTTCTTCTCCACTTACATCTACCCCGAACAAACTAATGGAATTGATTCGAGTGGAAAAGAAACTTTTAAATCAGTTTTCAGCTTCCCTTTACAAGAAACAAACAGAAATTGTTTTTGTTCTATTGAAATTCAAGAGATTCTATGTAATGTTGCGTTTTTTCCATAAAAGCTATTGCAATATTTGTGGTACAATAACAATAATAATGGAGAAATTGAGGTTGAGATACGGTTAGAATTTCGTTAGTTATTATGGGATCAAAGAAGAAGAGAGGCTTTGGTAAAGGAATGCTTAGAGAGACAGTAGAAGACGTGAAGGAGTTTTTATCTTTTGAGCTACAGTCGCTCAGGATTTTCTTTGCAACGATCCTGAAGGGATTTTACAAGTTGGACGTGAGATGAGTATTTTTCTTGAGGGAAGAACTTCTTTTATGCTTTGTAATGGGAATTTGAGGAAATATCTAATACAGTATACATTTAAAAAATATTCACTATGAAGCAAAGAATTTCATTTAATTCAAAGTTTATTTTAAAACAATTTTTTTTTTCAACTTTAAAATCGAAAGTAAAAAATTGCTTAAAATTTCTACATATTTTTTTTCAACGTTTTCCGTTTCTATTTATTTCTTATGATTGATGATGTTATGTGAGTACGGTTTGAACAAAAAATTCGGTTTCACAAACGTGTATATATTATCTTTGCAAAGAGAAGAAAATATGGCTGAAACGGATGAATAAAAAAATTACATCAAATGCATGACACTAATGAAATTTCCTGCCTCGGTTCGAGTGGCGGGGAAATGTTGACTTTTTTCACTTTCTCTCTCACTATTTTGCATGAAATACAAAACGCAAAAAGCTGAATTGATTTAAATTCATTTTTCTTCTGCGGTTGACTTTTAATTTATTTCTTTTAGACTTTTATTCTAAATTTGCTGGAAAAATAGATTTGGGTGGCAGTTTATATTGTGGGCAAAGAACTAAATAAATTTGTTGGAGCTTAAAGTCTAGCTTTTCACATATTGTTGAAGTATCTAAGACGAGACTCTTAAGTTATCTTGAAGGGATTGAAGTTGTTGCGAGTTCTTGACCTTGTACAGAAAGTGACGAGCTTTGCTTCTTTTGCTCGAGAGAAACAGCAGTGCCCGGATGTTGCAATCCAATAAAAATCAATTTGGACCTTCTTGTGGACTTCCATTGATTGTTCGGGACTTTTCAAACACCAGGAGTTAAAGAAGTTGAGAAAAAAATTACTTCTTCGAGTCTTGACTTAGCAACATCGATTATTGTCTTCACGACCTGATGTACAATTGTACATGGTACTTTACACTTGAAACTTTTGTTTGAAGTGCTCTGCACTCTGGTGTTGAACTCTTGAACTTGACAGATCAATTTAGAGCCAATATATCGATAGGGAAAAATTGTATTTAAAATGCGATTAATTAAATAAGTAAATAAAAGAAAAAGAACGAATAAATACAATTAAGAAAATGACCTGAGCTTGATCCTGCATTGTGCAGATTAATTAAATCTAAGTTACATGTAGGATTTAAACCTAAGTGGTCTCAAACTATCAAGTGACCGGTTTCAAACTGGCATTTAATCACGAAATTAATTAAAACGTACAGAATGAACATGACATCGGCGCCACATTGACCGCCTCCAAGTGTAAACGGAGATGCGAAGTTACCAGATGTTGGCAGAAATTAGAACAATTACAAATAGATTAATAGTTCTATTAAAATACTTAGAAAGTATCAAAGGAAAAGTAATACGGGGCTTAAAACGCCATTTCCATGTTGATTGAATTTTATTTCATTCACCCTTTCAAAACCACTGTATTCCATTAAGAAAATGTCAACTGTGCGTGACAAGTATTAGTGAACTGAGGCGTCCATGTTAATGGGAATTGTAAGAAAGGGAGAATCTATCAATTTAAAGATGAGAATTATAATAATTTCTGTTTATTACAAAATCTGCAAATGAAGTACAATTTCTAATGTTATACACACAGAAATACCACGAGAAAGTTTTTCAAGTTGATTTACTGTTCGGGTATGAAATGCACTGTAATTTGTCTTTGTAATATTTGAATTTATATGAATTTTCTCGTTGGAAAAATGAAAGTAAAGGAAATTAATTTTTCTCAACAAAAATGTTGCTGAATCGTGTAGTTGGTTTTCTTTGCCTTTTCTCTTTGTTTTATATTAATTTTTTAAGCAATAAAGTTAGGGTTTTTTTTCTGTTTTGTACCACCTACTTTTAGTTGGATATTGTACTTAATTCATTTATTTTTTTTATGTTTTTACTCTTTAATTAAAACGTGAAATGTAATTAGAAGAAAGAATTCAACGACACATTTTCACAAAATGAAAATTAAAATGCAAAAAGAAGTCGTAAATTTTTCTTTAGTAGTAACCGTAATATGCAAGAAGTGTAAAAGAGGTTGGGAGGAGAATGATAATTAGCAATATGTAAACATGATGGGGATTAAATTTGACTGAAATGAGGCATCAAACACTGACGTTAAACTTAATCTTTTGTAATTCTATTCATTTTCTCTAGATGAAGAAAAGGATCTCGTTATTTGATACGCAAGAAATGCGAGTTTGGTCTATCAGGTAAATGTCTTTAAATGACTTTACGCCTAAAACAATTTTTATTTTATTCTTGATCGTTTCAGAACATCAGCCACACCTCATTTAACGCAAAGTACATTCCTGCAGTTAGAAGAAAGTTTCGAACGAATTAGTCGATCTGTGGCATTTCAGGTACTTTAAAGAATTGATTTGTTTGTGTTTACGGGATTTTCATATTCTAAAAGCTTCGAGGAGCTCAATGATAATGGAAAAGTTGTGTTTTTACATCAGTTCATAATTCGAGCACTTGTAGCATAAAGTGGAAATTGGTTATCGATGAACGCAGAAATGAATTGCAGGTTTGTTTTGAAAGGAAATTACATTCGATTTGTTCGTTTTAACGATTTCGAGTGGAGAAGACAAAACAAAAAAAATTGTCAAATGTTGAATATTTGTATAAATGCTACAATAATAATAGCTTATAATCTGTTGTTTGCAACGCGACAAATTAAATTGCACCTAAATGTGCACAATAAGAGACAGAGCACGTTTCCCTCGAGGCGAACCTGATTAAAACTATCTGCTCGGTTGACCCTTTGTTGCATTCTACAAAGCCATGCTCACCGTTGTACCCAATTAACCAGCTGCAGGCAAAACAATATTATAACCAATCATTTTTTTTTTTTTTACTTTGATAACTATTTAAATTTATAACGTGAGTTTTTGTTAATGTTTTGCATACGCTCTAAAAAAATATAGGTTTAAATTAGATGCAAAAGTAATCACAAGAACGTTCTAAATATGTTATATCAACATAAAAGGTGTCTTGGTGACCTCTAGTTACCATAAGTAACCAGAGGTCGCTTGTATCAATAAACCGAAATTTCTAAAAATTAACCTTTTTGAATTTGTTGTTTTGAATTTTTTAAACCAACTATTTTTTTTTCAACAACTTGGAAATCGATCCACAATTGAATAAGTTAAAATTGCATAAGTGATTTCATGTTGCATCAGTTTTCAATTGGTTTCGGGAATTCATCAGACGCCTTTGATGGAACGAACCGCAGCTGCTGCCAACCTAACAACTTGCATAGCTAATTTTCTTCCTCTACTACTCCACTTCTGTGCCATGCCTAACCATTTTAAACTTAATGAATATCGCTTCTAATTTCTCCCCTTTTATTCGCCTTTATTACTAAGTAATTTATAATTATGTTTGCCAAGATTCTTCGGGTGTTGCCTTGATCTGTGACATTCTGGAAATTTTTATTATCAAAATGAATTCTAAGCTCGGATTATTATTTTCGAAATTTAATCATCTATTTTCAAGGTTTTCTTTGATTTACAGGTAAATGTGGTGTATTACAACGATGACTATCATCACGTGCATGTATCAGCCACTTTAGTCGATTTTGGATTATGTTTTTCATCTTTCCATTAGACTAAATCATGGTGTTGCGGTGACAGAACTCGCACTTTTGATCCGAGAATTCCATCGATCAAAACCACGGAAATGGCAGTGGGAAAACATCATTTCAACACCACACCATCATTTAATCACGTGATGTCTACTGACAATCAAAAAAAGTATATTTTCGAGTTCATTTTTTTTTTTTTTTTAGAAAAAAAAAATTTATTTAAGTTTATTTTATTTCAACAAAAAATTTTTTTTTTTTTTTTTAAATTAGACGAACTTCAATTTTAAAAATATGCGAAATCACCAATAGATGGTGCCACAAACAAACCGCTTTCTTTCCGTTGCCTGGTAAACTTGCTTCGCTAGCTAGTCATTACTACTCTTGCGAGAACCTCACTATACGGCGCTGTACGAAATGACGTCAAAGCGAGCGCTTTATCCGCTTCTGTAGAGTCGTGCAGTTTCAAAACCGACAGAGTTGGTTTCGATCGGAGCACACATGTTGATCATACCGCAAACTAAATAACTCCACGCAAAGAGAAATAATGGAGGAAGAATTGAAATGCCCAATATGCAAACAACTATACAACAACCCCGTTCTTCTGCCGTGTTATCACTCTCTCTGCTTGAACTGTGCCATCAATATTCAGCAGTCGGCGAGCAAGATCCAGCCACGCTCGGAAGAAAGTCTGACCAGCAACATCAGTGAGGTAAGTTCGAACAACCCGGACGTGGATAAAGTGAGTGTTTTGAGTGAAACTGACAGCGGAGTTATGTGCGTCAGTCGCCCGGATAGCTGCGGCGAAACGCAGTGCATTCTATTTCCGCCTCTGCAAAGCAACTCCGTGTCTCTGACGTGCGCCGTGTGCGACAAAATTGTATATTTCGACGAGAACGGTGCGCACAACCTGCCGAAAAACAAGATCCTGCAGAATATAGTGGACAAGTACAGGGAAGCGAAGAGCGTGCTCATCAAATGCCAGTTGTGCGAATCGGAGCCGAAAGAGGCGTCGGTGATGTGCGAGCAGTGCGAGGTTTTCTACTGCGACTCGTGCCGAGAGGGTTGTCATCCGTCGCGCGGTCCCTTAGCCAAACACAACTTGCTGTCCACGCAGCAAGGAAAAGCAGTCGTGCGCGCCAAAGACAAGGGAAAGGATGCCAAGTGTGCAGATCACGGCGAAGAGTCGTTTTCCAAGTATTGCCTGGTGTGCAAGACTCCTCTGTGCTCGTCGTGCATGCAGGACGGACGACATCTCACCCACGACGTGCAAGACGTCACTGCCATCTGCAAGGCGCAAAAGGTCAGTCACAGTTTTGGTAGTTTGAATTTTTTTCATTTTGAGCGTTGTGGGAGGGTGAGGTTTTATCACTATTCAGCACTAGGTGGCGCAGTCGTAAAATGAAAGTTGACCAAATTGCTTGTGATATTTTTTTATTTTTTTTATTCTAGTCATGAAATTTCTAGAAATCGTTTTTTTCTTTTTTTGAAAGAAAAATGAGTTATTTTTTGTTGGTATTATTGACAAATGCCTGGGGGGTCAGATAAACTCAAATGTCGTCGACGAAATTTATGGGATTTGTGCAGAATTGTAAGGATTTTTTTAAAGATTTTCAAAGATTTTAGAGCTTTTTAAAGATTTGCGAAGATTTGTAGAGATTTTACCGATTTCTCAACATTTGTAACGAATTTTTAGGGAATTTTGGAGGATTTTTACTAAATATTTGAGATTTGCAGAGGTTTGCAAAGATTTTTAGAGATTTTCGAGTTTGACCGACTCTTCTACTATTTCCAAATTACACCACGAGGTGGTGTAAGGAAAGGAGTGTGACAGTGAAGCCACGTACAGCATTGGAAGGAGAAGAGCCTTGAATGCTTCACGGCCACCTACTGTATGCAGTGAGCCAGAACTGTGCTGCGTCAGCACAACACATCCAAAGACATCAAGCAGTGTTTCCGCTGCACGACTTCATTGACTGCTTCTAGATTGTCAATCACCAAGAACAAGAAAAAAAGAAATGCAGTACGAGTCGAGTGGTTGTAATAAGATTGTTTTCCAAGTGTTCCGCGAAGAGGAAAACGAAGGAAAGAAAGAATTGTTGTTATTCGAAGTAATGTGAACAAGAAATTCAGCTATGCAAAAGAATGGGTCAAGCTCGGTTGATTTTTCGAAGTTTTATTGCGTTTATCCGTATTCTTTTGTTATTTATACACACAAAACACGCTATCATCATCTTTTGCCAAAATATCGTTTTTTTGTTGATGATGATGTCACCACTAGATGCCAAAATCCGTAATGTTGCATCCTATACTAGATTCTCCGCGATTTTTCGAACCAAATCCTAGAACAAAATTTTCAAAACGATATTTTTACATTTTTCGTTTTTGGATTTCGTTATGGCAAGAAGCTACAAGTAGTTGCGATTTATGAAAACTAATTTTTCCAAAACCAAATTATTTGAAAATTATATTTTTCATGTGGCAGCGCATTTTATCGTATCTCCCCATCAATAAACTAATCAATCAATCTGACTTGTTAATCCAGATAATCCAGATAAATACTCTTGTTTACATATTTATATAAAAGTGTGTATTCAATTTTTTTTTAATTTTTTTTATTTCTTATATCTTGATTATTCGAGTCGTCGACCACATGTAGTATGAAGTGAAGGGGGAGTGGCCAGAGTCTGTGAGCAATGACGTCACATCTTGCGCGTATTTATTTGGCTAACGATAAAATTGGGACGAAAAATATTTTTGTATCGTTTTTGGTGGAGGCACCTCAAACGATATATTTTAAAAATGTGGTTAAAATAGCAAATTTCGTAACGAATTTTATCGTTACGAAAAAACGCAGGGTCTATTGGTTTATACAAATTTAGTTTTATTCGAAAATTCATCTTTAAGTTTCACGAGCAAAAACCGTGTATAACAACAATTCCTTCACCCACGTTATTTTCCTACGAATCCTTTGAGAGTTGTCATAAACTGAACGCCTTGGGGTAGCATGGGAAGATCACTGAAGAGAGACGGACTCCTTATGGCGACGATGACGCTGGTGGAAGAAGGGATGGTGCACTGAGAGAATGGAAGTTGCCTGACCCGTGAATCGGCGACGTCTGCACAGGAAAGGAAAGAGCAAACCCCCACGAGGAGAGAAGAGAGGAAATTACTTCAATACACCCAAGAATGAAGGATAATTTTATCTCTTTTAAAGTTCAGAGTTTCTCAGCGCAAAATCAACGTTGGTTCAACTTTCTTGATGTTTCCGACACTAAACTTGAATATTTCTATTTTTGAGTAATTGAATCGATTTTTACTTGACTTTTTGAGGTTCCAGCTGTGGCTTTTACAATGATTAAATTTTGTTTTTTGTCAGCTTTTTCTCTTTCTTTCCTTATTTTTTCCCGTTCAAAGATGAATTGCGACAGAGTTCCGTTCGTTGTAGATTGCAACAGTAGGGGTCGCTGAATAATTTTTTTTCTCCTTCTTTAATTTTCGCTTGACGCCTTTTATTGCGCCTTTTAATGAGGCAAAAGGAAATAAATGTTTATTCAAATGAAGCTGTGGTTAGCTTTGTGGTGGGAAAGAAGTTTGGATTTGAAATGTAAAAGGGAAAAAAAAATTATAATTTATATAAAATGGGTCCAGGGAATTGAAATGAATAAATAAATACATTTTGCAATCTGAAATTGATTTCCAGTTTAAATAGGTGATAATTATCTTTCATCGTGCAAATAATAACTCGGAATTGGAAAAGGCGTTTCGTTTCAACCATAAATCGACAATTTCCTCTATGTAATCGGGTTACTAAATTGAAAATGTTTTATTTCGATATTGTCAATTACATTTATAAAACCAATATATAGATATTTTTTAATGTAATTTAATTGACAATTTCGAAATAAAACATTTTTCAATTTAGAAAAATTAAAAACATTTATAAAACCAATATTTAAAAAAAATGTAAATTAGTTTTAATTTTTATTTTTTAAATTTTGAAACTACATTTTCGAAGTATTGATTACATGGGACAACTGTCACCCACTCCTTTGTAATTGACCGCTGGGTTTCCAGTGGACTTAGTTCTAACTGTGACCACTAATTAAAGTTGTCAGTCGGTTTCATCACTTGATTGTGACCACAGAGATAATTGTTCATAAATAAGTCGAGAAAAGGAGTCTACAAAGTGTGAAATAGACATGTGTACTGGGAAAGTGTCGGTTAAATATTAGATTATGCTTTTTTTTTTTTTTTTCCTTGTTTTGTCTTGAGTGAAATGAAACACCTGTCGAGTCAAGATGGATTTTCTTTATTTATTAAGAAAACGAATTGCTCGGAAATGAAATCGCCCGCAATATATTTGCATTTGCTAAAGTAGAGCAGAAAATGACGAATTCCTTCAGTGTTCGTGTGGAAAACAACTTTTTTAATATAACCGCGGCTGAAAAATGGCTGCAATTGATCTTCGTCTCATTTTTATTTTTTATATAATTTTATATTCTTCGTATCATCTTGAACAGCCGTTTTTCTTTCTATTCGACCACATTAGATTTGTAAACGTTTACTGAATTTGTGGAAAGGAAATTTTTGTTTTGCACCATTAGATTTTAAATGTATATTTTTTTAAATTAAATATGTTGACTTTGCAACTTTGAAATTCAAAGCAATTGATTATCTACAGTCGAGTTCGCTTATAACGACATTTAAGGGACTGCCCAAAAAATGTCGTTATAACCAAATTATTTAGCATTGCTTGAGTTAGGGTGGGGAAAAATAAAAATGTCGTTATAAGCGGACTCGACTGTATATTGTAATGAAAGAACTAAATGTTCGATTAAAAACCTTACCAGTGATTAATGCATGTTATAACTAATAAAGCCATTGTAATTTAATACAAAACATTAAAAAAAATTATATTAGAAATTATGTGCAATTTGAACTCTTTATTTTTACCTTCACGGAACTTCGAACTTCATTGTTTGTAATCTGATAATAATTATTCTTAAATTTGTGGTTTTAAGGTTGGTCAGTTTCAAATCAGTTTGAGTACGGTAAGCAGATAATTGATTTGAATGTTTCTCTGACTGAAAATGAAGCTATTTCACATTTTTGCTTGTTATTTAATCCTGAGTACCGTAAGAAGTGCAGACGAAAGTGCACTTAAACTTCAACATAAGAATGTGGTTATAAATTCCGACACTGTTGTTGGAATAACTGATCCGGAAATAACTCACACGAGTGCATTATGGATTCTAAAAAAATGGGCAAGTTTCGTGGGCAATGGCGTTAAGATCTACAGTCCCCTTTTTACATCTATAACGAAGCAACTCGGCAAATTTCGATTTCAATTATACTGGCAGGTGACTGGTGACACATATTACAATTCCTATAATTCGAAAAACCATAATTTGATGTTAAGTTTTTATCATTCGCCTAAAAGTGATTTAGCAACTGTCAATTTGCGAGTCAAAATTACCTTAGTTTTGAAGACAAACATAACCATAAGCGACGGCACAACAAATTTCGAAGACGGTGAGATGAAGACAGTCGCCAAAGGCTCTTACCTTGACTGGCCAAACTTTTATTCAATCAAGGATTTATTCAATTTGACTCAGATGAACGATGAATCGCAGCAAGAAGATCTGCTAATATTGATGGACATGTGGTACTATACCGCCGTTACCCAATCATTGAAAAATATGAAATTATCTGAAAACCGGAAGTTGTCAGGCGAGCTATTATTTCGTGATTTTGGAGTCAAGATGATGGCAGACGAAGAAACAGCGGACGTGATTGTACTTTTGTCCGATGGTAATCGAACTGTACACAGAAATGTGATTAAATCACGCTCACCCAATTTCTACAATCACTTATTTAAAGATGTGATCTTTGAAAAACACTTTGTTTCTATCAGTAATGTTTCTGTTGAGGTTTTCGATAGTATTATGCAGTTCGTGTACATGGACAGAATACCTGATGCAACTTTTGATTTCGAGTGGAAGAAACTTATTATAGGTATGAATCAATTAAAGATGAAGGAATTGAAAGAAAAATGCGTCGATGCAATCAATAAGCGGATGAATTTTGAAAATGCATTTGACTGGTACAAATTTGCTAAATGCAATAATGTTTCAAAGTTGGAAAATTATATCTTGGAATTTTGGAAAATTAATTCAGTCTTGATGACTTCTGATCAGTGGGTCAATGCTATGAAAGTTGATAATATTACGTG
>JAQFZP010002442.1:0-13688 GCA_034695745.1 Geophilus truncorum | reverse complement strand
GTTTTACAGCCAATTATTTGAACTCGGGAATAAAATTTTTCAGGGTGGACTTAAATTTTCTGGGCGGGGTTGTAGTTCTACAATAGCAACACTGCATCATTATTACTTTTTTTTTTATTAATTTTTAGTTTTGTTACCTTTTTTTTGGAACACCCTGTATATTCAAATTACATTAAAATTTCAATGTACCGTATGTAAGAACAATCTTTAAAATATTGGAAAATATTATTGTGGTAGATTATCAACTGTGTGGACAAATATCCATATATTTGGAGAATAGAAATTACTATATCTCATCATTACATTTCCTGTTTCTCTTTGTCGAACCTCAATATAACGAACTCGAAAGGACTGTCAAAATTTGTTTAGTTATATCCTTATACAGGCAATATAGCTACTTCGTATTGGTAGCGTTGTTTTTTGCTCCCGCTATACAATTTTACTATCATTGTATAAAAGAAATTAAATGTAATTTAAATTGATTTTAACACTATAGTAACTTAAAACTGCACAATGAGTGAAACTGGCAGTACGGTAACGCATGTCACATGGTCACAAAATAAGATTAAGAGATCTTTCCTGACACCAGGTAGTGCCACCAAGTAGCACTATCTAATTTTCCGCTATTTCATAAAATAAATAAAGTAGCGCCGCTATAAATAGCGGTAGCGTTTGCATCACTGCAGCTGAAGATTTTTTAACGCATCCGACGTAAGTCGGTGAGATGATTGTTTGGTATTAACAAATCTATTGTTTTCCAGTAAAGAAACTCTCCTTATATCTTAAATTGAAATCATGTGAGGCCCATATATCAACAATACTATTGGGACCTCCACAAAAAAATTTCAAAACTGGAGTTTTGAGTGAGTGAAACCCCAGTTGATTTGTGCAATGGGACCACCAGTACCATAAATCGACCACTGTCTAAACTACTCAAATTGACCAATTTCTTATTCTATCTTTATCACCTCAATTTTTAGCTCATTGTATCATCCCTATAACATGATTAACTCCTGGCCTTGTGCTCCTTCTAATAATAAATTCCCACAGAACCAAGCATAAACCAAAAAAACACAGACACATCCCATTATCCCCTTCGCTCCGTTAGAAAACTTTTAATGGAAGCATTACTAATAATTAAAAAGCTGGCATTTAGAAAGCATTTTGTCATCTCAATCATCAAATTCAAATAAGCGAGAGCAAACACGAGTCGGTTATATTTGTGACGACGACTTATACTACGTAACTCAAACAAAGTGACACGGACTCGTCCGCAACGCTGGAGAAATGTACACAAAATGTCATTAAATAAATCCGACACGTTGATTACCCAGCCATTTATTAATGAAAGATAAACATTCGCAGCCTCCCAGGTGTATGGAAACGAAATCTGACAACTCACCAGCAACCTCACTATAGGCACATAACTCCATGGATCAACTGCGTTCATTTCCAACATGATGTCAGCTTCCTGACTTCCTATCAGGAAGTTGGATGCGTGCAGAACTTTGATGGAGACCAACTGCTCACCACGAAAGTAATCCTGGGGATAAATAATGGATTGAAAAATTATAATCTCTCAATGAATTTTTTTGGGGCGTGGGGGGAGGGGGGTTTGGTGAAAGAGGGGAAATATTAAATTTTGGATTATGATTTTTCGACTATCTAAACATTAATTTCGTTAAGGTGCAGGGTGATTACAAAAGAAATTGACAGTTTCAACATTGTATTGTGTAAGAAAATTCACTCAAAGTTAAGTGATTTATTTATCTCTCATGCACGCTTGGTGGAATTAAGAATGAAAGTTCCCGGTAAGTTGTGTAGTGGGATTCGATCCCTATAGGCGTACATTCTATTTAAAAAGGCTTAATCATAAGACTAGTGGAAATCCCACATGTAACAATATTTTCTTCAAAAACTGACTGCCACTAAGGTATTAGGTAACCTAGATTAAGTTAAGCCATATGCTTAAGGCACATAAGAAAAAGTCATTTAACTTAGAGTGATGTCATTTCGTTTTCTTAAGTCCCTTTGCCTTAACAAAATTGAACTTACATATTGAAAGGTTTAAAGTAAAGTTATAGTAACAAGTAACAATAACAAAATGTAACAATATTGAATTTGACCTTTGACCTCATCTTTTTAACAATTGAAGATAGAACAAAATTTTCAATTAGAAAGTTATAGATCATCATTTAAGATGAGATCTTTTTAAAATAATTATATCTTGAAAATAATATTGTTGTTGCATCAGTTTGGCATTGCATCAGGATTGTTACATTTTATCAACAATATCATCTAAAACCAAGATATTTTTGATTTGTTTAATTAAACATCTTTCTCCAAAATTATAAAAAAAAATTGCAACACATTGTTTGTAGTTGACTTTTCTTACCTGAGCTTTTATAATGACTGATGATTGGCCCTTTCCAATGATTTGAAGGAATTTATACCTTTTGGCAAGAAGTGGCATGTTTAATTGAGGGTCAAAGCATCCATTTTGGTCAGTGTACATTCCAGCCTCTACATAGCAGGGAAAACAAATAAAAATCCATCAATTAAATTGTTTACTTGTTTGCCTTTTAGAATTGAAAACTTTTAATGATATAAAACAAACTTTGCAAACATTAAAAAATGTTTTTTATTTCTTTTCTTTTTAAAAAATTCCCTCCTTTATTCATTCCCAGGAGTCATAAACATGGAACAAGTTCCCTGTCATCAGGTCCACACTTAGGCTAATTAGCTGCTGCCATTTCAATTTCATGCATGGTCAATTTGATAGTGGACAACATTCAACTGGACAACACCAATTTCACTCACCCAACCCTCCCCCATCTGTTTGTACCCCCTTAAAGCACAAAGTCATCCCTTGTCTGAGATGAAATGACCAATCAACATCCCTCTACTCACCCCTTGGAGAGTGGACAACAGTTTAGAGTGAAACATCATCTTGTGCTGATGACTTGCAACCATATGTTGTCACAGTGTTGCAACTTCAATTTGTTAAATTGGACCCTCATTTTCTTAAAACTCCCCCTTCAGTTCAATATTGACATTACAAAGTTGGAGGAAATTTTGAAAAATATTTGTCTTTCCCAAGTTTCAAAGTGGTGATATGGGTTTTTAAGTTTTCCAGAGTAAATTGCAAATTTTGTGCAAGAATTTAGCTTCATGCATATTATTATAATTTTTTGCAGTTTATTGTAATTTTGTGCAAATGTTTGAATAAAATTGCACTTTTTTATATTTTTGTAAGTTAAGATATTACAGCTAATTATTGCAAATTTTTAACCATTATTGCAAGTTTTTGCATGTTATTCATTGTTGCAAGTTCTTGCACATTTTTTGTATATATTTATTGCTACTAATTATTATTTGATGCTATTGATTTTGCAACAGAAAAAAATAAAAAAATACTATTATAAAAATTTGTGCAAAATCCTTAAAAAAATATTTGCAAAATTCAAATTTGCATAATAAAAAATAAAATTGCACTTATTTTCATTTTTTTTGTAAGTTTTGTATATTATAACTAATTATTTCAAATTTTATTCATTGTTGCAAGTTTTTGCATATTATTGCACATTTTTAGTAAAAAAAATATTTCTAACATTTCCAAACACTCTAAAACCTCAAATTTGCATAGAAAAAAATGCACAATTCTGCAAAACACCAACACCTACAACAACAACCCTCTTTTATTATCCCACTTCACCATTACAACCAAACTTTCACAATTTACAAAACAATTTTTTACATTCCCACTTCCCACTTTTTCATCATGAAAAATAGCTGCATTGTAAAATATGTTTGCAAGGCAAAGTGGGTTCAGTAAATCAGTGGTGTGAAGTTGAGAGCTGTCACAATTTCCATTGGGTCTTGCATGGGTGTAAATCAAGCAAAATGTAATGTGTGCACAGTGAATTACTCCATGGAGGGATTAAGTGACCAGCTCAATTTTTATTGCCAGAACCCATGTCTTACTTCTCTGCCATGTGATATATCAAGAAATTGCCTGATTCCTCTCTTCCATGTGGATATTTTGTGCCAAATGACTGCCATTTGTAAAGTGTCAACCACTAGAATTCATTTGGACTTGTTTCAACCTCACTATCATTAATAGAGAACAGCTGTCACTGATATCTGCAACTTCCTCACTTGCCATCACCAAAACAACACATACATGGCATTTTTTTCTTTTTTGCAGTGTGGGGGTGTGGTGGGGGGGGGGGGTTGAGTCATTTGGGTTGCTGTTGGACATGAAATGAGTTGTCAAGATGTGTTTTAATAGGCAAGTTTCATTAGTTATTTGAGTCAAGTTGAGGTTTGAATTTTTAAGTTTGTTGTAAATTATGTAAAAGTGTAAGGAAGTTGGAAGTGTTGAAAAATGTATGGGGAAGTTTATTGTTTGTGAATTTGTGTGTGTGCATAATGGATGATGTGAGTTGGTGAGTTTCTCTGGTAATAGGAAGATAAATAATGGAATGAATGAGGTAAAGAGTCTTAATTTTATTTGGATGGCTAAGAGCAATATTAGTAGTGGTAATGGAGTTAAATTATAAGTTGGAAGATAGTTTTGTTTGGTTTGCTGTTGGTGTTGGATTGTTGAGGATTTTCTAATAATTATACAAATAGAGATTTGCAGTAATTATTCATAAAAATGATATTGTTATAAAAGTATATGTGCAAAAATGATATTGTGAGAAAATGGCACTGTTGCTACTTTTGTTTATAAATGTTGTATATTATAACAATTTTCTTTTCTAAAAAAATGTCATTTTCCAACAATACCACAATGAATGAAACTTTTATTATTCCATTAAAAAATTTATCATTTTCCTACAATCATGTCAAATCTGAAACTTCTATCAATGGGACAAATCCCCAACATCAAAATTGAATTAAATTATTCACTATTCATCATCAACCAAATACAATTCCTTCCAACATCAACTCTGACAAATCCACATCCACCACAAATGCTAATGCTTCACCACTAAACTCCACATCATTACAATTTTGTCACATTGCAACAACAGCTGTACCAAAATCACACTTTTTCAATGCAGCAATTTACAAAAACCTCATATTTCTTCCCTCAAAGCCATCACAACCCACAATCATGGGTGCAACTTTTTTCTACTTCAATCATTTCCCACAAAAGAATAAAATTACAAACATCATTCAACACTCACAACCCTTCCATTTTATTTTATATTTTCTTATGTTTGAGTTATTCTGAGGATTTTATCTTATCTTATCTTATTTTATCTTATCTTATTATCTTCGATATCGGTTTTCGTAGTAAATTTTATTCATTGAGAGACCACAGAGAAATGTAAAGTGGAATCCGCGAGTAAAGACCTCGGTTATAACGACATTTTTATTTTTTCCCTGCCTAAACCCTACTCAAGCAATGCTAAATTAATCCAAATATTGACGATATCGGATATAGCATAAACCTGGTTGTAATGACATATATTTTTGGTTCCTATAAGTGAAGAACCCGGTTATAACGTTAATTTGTTTATTTTGTGTAATTTTTTTTTATGTAATAGAGGTTTACTAACTAAACATATGGTAGAATCCTTTTTATCATAATTTATTACTGTACAATACTTATTAAACTTCAGAGGCAGCAAAAAATTAAATTTCACTGTGATATCGTATATAGCGCCAAAATATCGTTACAACCGAATAACCCGCGTACAGTGTCAAATTGATGTTATAAAGCGGAGCTCGGTTGTAACGGCAGCCCCTTAAATGTTACTCGTGGATTCCACTGTATCTACTGTAAATAATTTTTTTTATCTAAATTTTGGTAAAATTTATCGAAACCAATTTGTTTTTTGATTAATGTTACTCATTTTTTTCAATAAATCTTGTTGCTTTCTAGTAATTCATGATAACGAGCTTTTCGAGTTTGCCCCTCCCCCCCTCTCGATAGAACTCCCATGTTAAAACCAACCAATCACAGCAATGGTCGAAGTGGCAAAACCTTCTCAATCTTGCCATAAACCACAATACAATACCTGACCGTGACCACCAAGCATTAAACAAGCAACATTTAAGTCTACATTATCACTTCCCTGCATTACACAAGAATTATAGTCCATTTCCATCTCGCCCATAATTACCCAACCCTTGTTCACACCCATAAACCTTCATCACAAACCACAAACAAGCTGACTTACAATAATAATAATAAAAAATATCAAAAAACTTAAAAAAAAATGAAAAACATGCAAATCCCATATAGAATTTCCCTGAACTTATCAACTCATTAAGCCTTCAAGGTCAAGGGTCAGCGCAGTTAAGGCCCTTGTGATGTTGATTTATGGTCCACAAAGATTTTTTTACTCAGTTTTATTCCTTCATCATTCTAACAGGATTAAAAGCCATTAGAAATGTCTTTTAATTTGTAGAATGGACATTAGAACTAGTTAAAGGCTTAAAGGCTTGACCCAGGGTCAGCCATTCATCAAAGTTATGAAAGAAACTCCCCTCCCCTTTCTACTTACCTCTGGGATCAATATTTGCATCAAAGTTGGCTTTGGCCAATCAATATTTGCATAGAATTGCATAGAATTGGGGGTTTAATAAATGAAAAGTGTGCAAACTCCATTTAGTTGTGCAATGGTAATGCAGTGAAGCGATTTGGTCAATAAAAATGACCTTAATGTAAACCCAGTGAATGCTGGGTAGTTAAATAATTCAAAGGGAAGCTCGCAGCAAAATGGGGCCTCAAAGGGTTAATCGCTCCAACGGTTGTAATTAATACCTTTTACTCAAATAAGGAAAAGGGGAATGAAATTGGGTATTCTAATGTCGTTTGCCGCTCGTGGAAAGTTATTTCGTAGCGAAGATTCGATTAGGTTATTGCCGGAGTTTTCGGCCAAACTTGTTATTGTTGAACCCCGTTATAACGATGTGGTACAATATAAATGGAGGTTTTTTTTTAAATCTAGATTTAGTAAAATTAATTAAAACCAATCTCGTTTTTGATTGATTTTAGTATTTTGGTATTTTTAAAGTACCGTAATAAATTAGTCAAATCTTGTTACGGTATTTTCTCAAATAACGCTTGGGTCGCAATTAGGGCAGGGTCTCACACAAAGTAATTAAAAACGTTCAAAATATACATTTTTGATTATGCACAGAAACATAAAGATAATCTTAAGAATGTTTAGGATTGTTTCTTTCAAGAACAATGCTAAAATTAGTCTTAAAGACCTTTAAAATAAGGATTAAAAAAATGAAAAATTTGGAGAAAAATAAATGGACTTTTTTGAAACGGTGGTCGAAACAAATCAAGTTTAGACTAATTTGACCATGCTCGAGTTTCTAATTAGAAATTTTGCTCTCGCTTCAATAATAAAAAGTTACAAATTGAATGACCTCAAAGATAACCTTCAAAGTTAAAAATTCTGTCACAGTTATATTTGCCCCACCCAACTTCCTATACAATGCCATCATCAGATCAAACATATCTTCAACCATTACTGAGTTATTTCGAAGTAACACTAACTCTGAATCACTCTGTATAGTGAGTAATGTTAATGTATCTTTACCGAATGTTGGTTTTATGATTTATTTTATCATTTAAATTAAAAAATTCTCAATCTAAAAATCTATTGAAGTTTGTTATTATACTGAGGTTTTCACTTTAACTTGATTTTGTTGCACTAATTTGATAATGTTTGTTTAAATTTGGGCTGAGTTTTCATTTAAAATGAGGTTGTTGTTGTTTGTTGTTGTTTGGTTGTGGCACGAGAGGGAGCCACTGACTTGGAAGGGGCAAAGTAGTTTATAATTTGATTTTGCAAGACATTTTTTGATGTGTTGTTTCTGGTCTGTTGTTGAATACCTTCCTTAATGTCTTGCCAAATGTGTGTGATCATTATTTTTAGTCAGTTGCAATTTTCCATGTGAGATGAGAACAGTTTTCAGCCATTGTTAGTTGCAAGTGAGTTCAGAGTTGTAATTTGATCTTATCATTGGATTTGATGGAAAGAGTAAATTGAATTTTTTTTAATGTTTTGAATGCATAAACAAACTGAAAGTGATTAACTGATGTAAATATGTGGGATAAGAGAAATGGAAGTGATGACATAATAAATAAGTTAAGAGTGCTTAATGAGAAAAGTGGAAAAAAGGGTTAATGATGGATTAAGGCATTAAGATAGAGAGGTTTGAGTTTCAGATTTGATAAGTGAAAGAAATGGAGATTTTTTTTAACAATAAGTTAAAACTAAGGTTTGACTAATTTTGAAATTGGTATCGACTGATATTTTGGCTGCTGATTCCGATTTTATTATTAAAATATGGTTTTGGTCACGTTTTGCTACATTTGCATAAAACTTGATAATACTTTTTTCTATGCAATTATAAGCAAAACGTGACCAACATAATATTGATTACTAAAATTAAAATTTAGTTAATCAGTTTAAAAATTAAGTTCTAATAAAGTCGAACCTCATTTAAACGAACATGGTTACAACGAAATCCTCGTTATAATAAATTATTTTTAAATCCCCGTGTATGTCAACCCTGTACTAATTCATCTCGATATAACAAAATTTTTCGGTCCCTTGAGCTTCACTATAACGAGTTCGACTGTGTACATGAATTTTTTTCAAGTTTATGTCAATTTTTATAAAAATAAAAAAAATTGACTCGTAAAATTTTTGAAAAATCGGAATGGGTATCGGCTGATTTTTTTATTTTGCAATATCAGATATCGGCTAATTTCCGATTTTCGTGATATCGGTCAAGCCCTAGTTAAAACAATTAAAAGTGGACTTTTTCAACAATGTTGCAGAAATTTTCAAATTTTTCAACAATTATGATTATTGTCATGCCAATAATTAAATAGAAAATAACAACAACATAAAATGTTTTTCACAACTCACACTTCACAGCATAACTCAACCCTTCATCAATGTATATATTTAGTTCTACCCTAAAAAAAATCCAAAAAAATCCATCATATAATTTACATGCTACTGGGGGTGTGGACAAACTTTGCAAAACATGTTTAAGAGAACTACAATTATATCCTTTTTATATCCTCAACTGTATAATCATCTTCACACACAACAACTAAAGCAATCAGGATGACTTTAACTTTAACATCTAAAATTTGCATTTACAACCACAAAACACACAAAAATAAAACATTCCTTACTTTTATCTCCATTTTTTACTTTATCTTCCACCATGTGGTTGCACAAAATACTCATTTTTTGCATTTTGGAAGAAGCTATGTGGTCACAAGTAGCTCTGGTCATCCACCCAAGACTGAATTTATGGTTTTCAGGATTAGCAATGACAACAACCCTTGCAGAAAAAACTGCCCTTAGTCCAGCAATGTTCTCAAATGATGAATTTCAGCATAAATCATCAATTAAAAAGACAGAAAAACAGACACATAAATATGAGTTTGTCTACACCTAATTAAAAAAATGCAAAAAATAAATCTAGAGAAAAAAAAATGGACATGATAAGAATTAAGTAGGGCAATGTATTTGTAATTGAAGTCTGGTAATTTATATCAAATTTTAAAGTCTGGGTGAAAAATCAGTCTTCGAGCGTTCGATGACACCGATCTTCAATTTTGCTTTTGTAAAAATAATTTAATTTTAACTTTTGTGATGAGTAAATTTGAGTGAAGTTGTCTGATTTCACTTTGCTATTTTCTTGTTTTTGTATTGTTTTGAATATTGAAATTTGTAGTGGTTTTATTTTATGACTTTTGTTAAAGTCAAATCTCAACATAATCAACCAAAATTTCAAGGTTTTTGCAATCAATGTAATGCATTATAAGCTTATACAGTCGAACCCAATTATAACGAAAAGCCGCACATAACGAATCTGTTCGAAATCTCCGATTTTTGTTCCCTTGTTCGCTTTGTTTAAAGTTTTGTTATAACCTCGGTATTACGAATTACGAACTTAATTTAAGGGACTTTTTAGAACAGGAAGTTGGTTTTAATAAAATGTCGTCACAAACCCTCAACGAATAATGTAATAAACATTATTTTTTATGTTATTTCGTCACTTTTTTTTTTTTAGACAATTTTTCATTTTTTATTTCCAGTCAACCACACGAAAACTATTTCATGACTAGAAATGTTGTTGAATACAATAAGCTACAGAAAATTATTGTTGGGAGATTAATGAAATCTTACTAATCAATAGGTGCATTCAAAGTCTCGGTTTTGCGACAATGACCACAATAGTTGTTGAAGAACTCAAACTCCATTCTTTTCACCATCTTCGAATAACTTTACATTCACTTTCATTCATTCTACATATTTCAGCTTTTGTCCTCATTTTTCTCAACACATGCGTATTCTTGCAGTCACTCAACACCACTAGAAAAAAATGTCAAATGATGTATTTTTTTCCTCTATCTTCTTAAATGCAATCTGAGATTGGTTCTTTCAGTTTCTAGTAATCTCTCCTAATGGATACAACTTTTCCCTTTTTTTTCATATTTAAGATGAATGTTTTGTTGTCTGTCTCATGTCATCTCAGCTGACCTCAAGAGGATCAAAGTGGAAGGGTCAAAAAAACCATTTCTATGAATTGATAGAAAAAAATGTCATAAAATGTCATTTTTTTTTTAAAGATGTAAATTTTTATTTTTAAATTTTAATCATATTCAGTTTTTATTTATTTTTTTTTGTTTAGAATGAGGTAAATTGTATTTATTAGAAATGAAATTATTTAATCCAATTAATTATGCAAATCTGAAAAACTTAATCAAAATGCTGATGAAGCAAAACCCCTGCACAATCTGATTATAACAAAGAGCAGATAAAAATATGGAAAAAAGTGAATTTATCTGGACATGCAAAAGGAAAGTCCATTATCCAGTTAAGTGCTCAAATGATTCTGTGTATCCATTAATTAGAATAAATAAATTAAAAGTTGCATGAAGCTAAGCTTTCGTGCTCGAATAAGTTTGTCGATGAAATGCATGGAAAATTGATAATTTGAATAACAGTATTTACAGATGGTAAAATGATTATCTCAGATGAATGTTTTGAAATAATTAAATAATTGATATATATTAAAATTATATTTTTTATAAAAATAAGAAAAATACCATTTGTTGTTTATAATAAAATTTTGAAACAATATTGGTAAAATTTAAATATAAAATAGTTATTCAGATGAAAGCGATGTTTTAATTAATTTTTCAAATTTTTATAAAAAATTATTTTGAAGTTCAATAATGAAATTTAAATAGCAGTTTGTTTTTTTAAGAATAACAGTAGTTTCCTCCCATTATTTGCAGTCAATCACGGTCCAAAAATATTAAATGGAAAGAGAGAGAAAGACATAATGTTTACTTCAGTAGGTATATTATTATTAGTTATTGTTGTTAATCTCTTACTGTACCTAATTTATTAATTTATAAATTAAACACTTTGCAAACTGAACACACCGACGTAAACGGATCCGACGCAAATGGAACCAAATTAAAATTAAAACTGACTAATTTAACTTAATTTAATGTTATAAAAACAATGTTATAAAAACAATATTTGCTCTAGTTTCTGATAACTTCATAGTAAATTCGACATTTTGTTATCATTTTACATCGTAACGTTTTAAAAACATTATTTGATGCACCTCTATTTCAGGGTGCGCTTATAGTTCTAGAAATACGGTATAATCTAATAAAGGACTTAGAATGTATCTCTGTATCTACTGTACAATAATTATAATAACCATTTCATTCTGTTACATCATCTTTGACATCTCCATGCATTTGCTTCCATCTTATATTTCAATATATCCGGAACAAATTCCCAGTTTCGCTGACAACTGCTTTTTTTTGGGCCACAAAATGCACTGTAACAGAATGAAATTTTAAATTAAAACGAAAAAACTAAAAAAAAATCCACAAAACTCAACCTTATACTTCTTTATTATCACCATAAAAACTTATAATTCATTACAAGTTAAACTTACTATACACATGTTGAGTTGCTTTGCACCTTGTATACAGTTCCTTCAGTCCTCCACTAATATAAGCAACCACATGAACAGTTGGAGGCACCAATAATAAATCCCTGCATCTAGAAAAAAAATAATATATAAAAAAGTCATTAAGTTTTTAATAAATTAGAAAAAAAAAATTATCATTTGAGGATGAATTAATTTATGGTTTTCACTCATGAGGGGAGGGGATAGTTATATGAAATAATCTTAGTTGATTATGGGGGTAGGAATAAGTGATAAAAAAAATATGAGGGAATTAATAGATGTTTGGGATTTAACATGTCAAAATTAAAATGAGGAAAAATTATTATTTTTATTTATTTATTTATTTATTTATATTTATTTATTTACTTTAAAAATTGAGTTAGAATTGTTATTTAAATTTTTAAAAATTTAACCATAACTGTTTAGGGGTTAAACTAGATTAATTTATTTTTTAATATAAATATTTTTTAATTTTTTTGTTGTTGTTTTTAGCTGTTACATACCTTTTGTTCTGCTCATCCCTAGGGATCTGCTCGAACGCACTCATTTCACCCTTAAATCACTCCATACCATTAAAAAACATGTAAAAATCCCCCAAATCCCCAATACAGCCCTATTTCAGTAAAAAAAATCACTTAAAACGGTCGGTACTCGTTCCCAGCGAGAAGCAAATCGATGGGAACCACCGAGCCGCCATTAGACACCGGCGCTCTCGCGCTTTCACATCGCTCACGAGACCAGCACGAGAAAGCAGAGAGAGCGGGCGCTCGGCGGTTCGGGTCGCCGTTAAAAAGCACTTTTCTGCACGCAAAAATCGCCGACAAGCTTATTGCACTCTCCCAAACGCCAAATTACGCCATAAACAGCATTTCCAGACCTCAGGAGAGCGAAAAAGCGAGGGAAAAGTGGAAAAACATTGTAAAAGCAGCAACAAGTTGGGACTTGCTTCGTTAATGCCCGCCAAAGGTGCAGCCGAGCTGTGATTGGTCGACGCCGGCCGCCTGATATGGAAGTTGGGTCCGTGACATCATAGCAAAAACAAACAACACGCGAGCCAGGTTAGCCAACTTTATACTCGCAATCGTTTTTCAGTCGAGGTGAGTGGACATGGTGCGCGTAAAGGTGTAAATCCCCCACAATTCCCGGTCGTTTTACGTCGTTTTTTACACTGTTGGACACTGCAGGGGGAAAGTGAAGCCGATGCAATAGATTTAAACACGTTGACCCGAATTGTGTACGCAAGTGTCAGTGGCCAGGTCAAGGTCGTTTTTGGGTGGAAAAAGTTGAGTCTTTCCCGTTATTTTGACCGGTAAAAAAAATGTAAATAAACACTGGATGACGTCACCGTGTTGAAATTGTTGCCAATGATTTTGCTGTTTATTTTGTAGAAATGCACGAAGCGGAAGACGACGAGGTTTTCGAGGCCGAAAACTGTCCGCATCGTGTATTGCATCAGCTGCCACGACCGGTCGTACATCTGCAAAGCGTGGACTCCGGGTACGAAGCGACGCGCGACTCGCCGTACGACTCCGCCGGTCGTGCGCGGAGCCGCAGCTTCGCCGAGCGGCGGGAGATACGCTGGCCCGAGCGGGCGCGGGAAATCGTCCATCAGGTCCGCGACAAGGCCAAGGATATGTTCGCGGGTTTTCGGCCCAAGCCTGCCGCCACGCCGGAGAAGGCACCTACCC
>JAQFZP010002441.1:0-13693 GCA_034695745.1 Geophilus truncorum | reverse complement strand
CCGTCTATGTCAATCGTGTACTAATTCGTCTCGGTATAAAGAATTTTCGTTATAACAAACTACTTTTTCTTCGGTTCCTTAAAGTTCGTTATAACGAGGTTAGACCTGCACCTGTAATAGAAAAATGACTGCTAACGGAGCTAGGCAAGACCTAGGACCATTACCTACATATTGGTCATAGACGAAGCAAGATGCAGTAGCATCAGCATCATTACGAAGAGCAAACATCTATCGCGGAATTTACTTTATTTTAAAGGTAAGGATCAGATATGACAATTATCAAAGACATTTAATTACAAATAAAATGTTTAACAGAAAGTGAAACTTGAAAGTGTCACATAATCCAGACGTAATTAAAGAAATCGTCCTACTAATATTCGCGATTATAAACAGGAATCTAAGGTACAGTGACATGAAATCTTTAATTAATTGAGAAAATTACAATATCAGTATCTTATTTGTCTTAAACCAAATATACAAATTACATTAAGAAAAAATAAATAATTAATAAATATACAAAATTGCTTTACAGAAATAAAATGAAACAAATGGCTTTTTGATGTTAAATGACGACGTAATGTTTACAATGAAGATCCAACAATATTAAAAATAAACCTCAAACTACATGGTGATTGAAAGACAGAATCTATTACAAAAACTGTCATCAAATACCAAAAGAAATTTCAAGTTTTATAAGCTAATCATCTTCATTCTAAAATTAAAAAAAAAAAAAAAAAAAATCCAATTAAATAAATTATATAATACACTAGTTTAAAATCAATACTTTGACAGGATAGAGAAAAGTTTCAGCCGAGTCTCTGTCAACTGAATTTTCCGCCACACACGTATATTCTCCCATATCGTTCCAATCAATGTGCCGAACCAATAAATCTCCATTTTCTTGAACCTTGAAAAATTATGTAAAAAATGAAAAAAATGTAGCGACATTTTTTCAATTGCTTTTAATTTCTTACTTGATATTTGGCGTTGTTGTCAATAAGTTCGTCATTAACTAGCCATGTAATCTTGGGAGGTGGAGTTCCAAGTGTTCGACAGAATAACACGACATCATTGCCCATATTTTCCAACATATTGCCGGTCCACATTGTAATTCGTGCTGGTGTATCTAAAATGTCAATTTAAGTTGTAAAATTTAATTTAATTTAATTTAATGTAAATAAAATAAATAAAAAAAAGTTTTTTACCTATTGATTTTTTTGTTGAAACACACAACGAGTTAAGTTGGGTAGGATTAGCGTCTGAAATAATAAGAAGCAGTGTAAACACCCTTTCTTGTTAGCTTTAATTAGTTTAAAATTACGTTTGACGACAACTCGAGACTTCGCTATGTCCCCCTGATAAGGCGTTTCCGCCACACAAGTGTACTCAGCTTCATCTTGCGGCCCAAAGCAATCTAAGAAAAGTTTGGATTTTGTGGATCCAATTCCCAATATCGGTCTGTACACTTCGGAAATTGCGTTGTTTTCTTCATTGTGCACATTCTATTCAAGGCAACACAAGTTAAATCGTGAATAACTAAAGATTTACCATTATTTACCCCTGAAATTTGTCGCCCGTTTTTCAACCAATAAATGGTCGGAGGTGGGCTGCCGCCGGCTTCACATTCTAGCACCCAGTTGTCATGCAAATCAACAGCTAAATGCTTTGGGGGTTTCTTTTTCATAAATAAGTAATGTGGATTCTGTTCATGGCTACCGCGGCCGTGAACGTCTAAAAATAAACACGTGTAAATTAAAATTATTAAAAAAAAAAAATCACATTAAAGTGACTTAACACTTACTATTCGAGCGCAAATTTCGTGAAAACCTGTCCTGTTTATTTAACTAAAAATTAAATGTTTATAAAAATCAGTTTTTTGTTTCCTATAAAATTGTAATTAATCACTCACATAGTTTGAAATAGCGGCAGCTCTGCAAAGCGCTACCAAACTACAGATTAAAGTCAGTAATTTGAAGGCGCGATTCATCTTTCCTGCAAAGAAAACGTGGATTGTAAACAAGCTAAGCAGGCGTTGCTTTCACTAAAAAATAAAAAAGGATTGTGACATACAAATCGATCGCTACCTGACTTATGCATTTAAGAGATATAAAACCTATTACAACTGGTACGAAAATAATAACTTTGCTACAGTATTGGGAAATCCTGAATCCAGTTTCTGAGTTAACTATTGTGGCTATATAAAGCTACATTTATCCATGGTATCAAGAAATAATTATTCCAGACAACCACTACTAAAAGCCAATAAAAGAAACCTCTTCTTCAAGTTGTCATCTAATCCTCCACAAATAACCTCACTGAGGATGTGTACTTATGAGATTTCGTGTTGAACTAAGTTTAAAAGCGATAAAGCTTTCTTTATCACTTCTCAGAATCTCATAAATGTTAAATTTCAAGAAAATAACTTTTTATAAAGTTATGACATGTTGCAACATGTTTAGTCAACAATGTCTTGTCATTACCTAATTTTAAATTTGCACACCCAATCAAATAATTTTTTAAAATTATCGATTTTATAGAATCATTTATCTTATACAATTCCGATAACGTACAGTAACAAAGTGCACTGGCACAATACATTAAACATCAAAGTTCAAAAAGTGATATAATATTTTAGTTCTAGGTCAATGTCAGTAGAAGTACTTTCACGATAACAACAATCAATGAAGAAGATAAAAGTTAAATTAATACTTACAGTAGTCAAAGTCACAGCTGCTTTCTATTTGAGGTGCAGAGAACACTGATGTCCAGCTCGGTTGCAAGAATTGTGAGGCAAACTGCACAGCGGCTCTGATTTTTGGCTGCTCTTAACTTTAAATCACGTGGCCTGTAAACTCGCGCGTTTGTGACGTCAGGGATGAGTTTAAGCAAAGTAGCTCCGCCCCTTAACTCACCATGCAAAGCAAGGTTCAGAAATAAATACCGACTTGAAAACCAATAGTAAATTAGTGTAAGAGCTAATTAAGTTTGTCAGATTGCAATTACGGTACTCTAAGTTAATTCAAATACGGTAAATACCTGACAAAAATGTCATTCATCACTTTTAACTGCTCATATGAACAGTCGGATGATCAAAATAAAGACAAGAATAGTAGGCGTTGTAACTTTACCTTTATTTTATTTTCCGACATCAAAATGATCCATAAATCACCCTTAATTAAATTTTTAATTGCTTTTCAAACCAGTTTCTTTTTATTAATTCTAAAAAACAAAACAATGCATTGTAATCGTTCATTAATTATTTAAAAAAACACGGGTTAATTATAATCATTATCTCTCTCTCTCTCACACTGCGCCCATCAATTATAAGACTCTTGAGTCGTTGCTTTCTTGACTGTACTCATGTTCACTATATCCTTGGCAACCAACGATTCGTGTGGCATCCAATAGGCGCTTAGCTGTATCCCTTCATTCGACGATTGAAGAAGGGGAGTGAAGAAAAAGTTGGCCCTGACCTTGGATCATCTCATGGGGCTTTATTTACTTTTCTAGTGAGATTAAATTACTCGAATATCTAATAAATACAAATTATGTAACTTTTTCTCTCCAAATATATACTACTACATTAGTTGCTCTAAACTTTACATCAAAACAATTATTGTGGGAAGATTTTTTCCTACGATTCACTACACAAGAGTTATTTATATTTTCTTTTTTCATCTAAATATGAGAGCAATTTTTGGATATAATAATATTTATGAGTTTAATGATATGCGAAAACACGTGAGTCAAGAAATGTTTGATTTTTTTTTTTTAAAGTTAGTAGAATGTGTTTATTAAAATTTAAAAAAATATCAACTTTCAAAGTGACACTTCGCGCGTAATGAGTTGTGACACATTTAATTAAATCTTTTAATTATCGAAATTGATAAAAATGATTACAAACTTTTATTTTATTTTTATTTTTTTTTGCTTTGGCGGCAGTTTTCTGGCAAGATAAATACAGAGAAAATGCAGCAAAAAATATAATAGATTACAAAATAGTGTACTTTGCTTACAAATAAACATTCCCTGTAATAATTATAAAAATTATTTGTTTATAAGTCTCAATATAATTGTCTTTTATATATAAATTCAGAATTATGCGTAAAAAGAATAGAAGTCGGCACAAGCTCAACCTACAATTTTTTGGTTTTCATTCAATTTAAATGTAAATTTATCAATCATGAAGTAATGAAAAAGTGTTCAATAAGCAAGTACAAATGATAAATAAACCTCAAGTCAAAAAAATAAAAAAGAAAGTCGATTAGAAATAAACTCATTACATTCATCTATTTACTTTAAGACTTGGTAAAAGACACTTCCCAAATTTTCGTATTGCAGTCTTGGCCAACAGACACAACAGTGGAATTATCCAGCCATTCGACGCGTGTGATTTGTGACTGAGGATGAGCATCTTTGAAAATCACAAAATAACGAAATTCTTAAAAATAAATAAAAAAAAAAAAAAAAAATACTTTGCTTACTTTTGATTATGATATGCTTCATAGGATTAGTCATACTCCACACAATGACATTGCAGTCGAGACTCCCACTGACAACCATAGTTGAATCCGGAGACCAAGCGACACTGTTTACACGTGCTGTGTGAAATCCCCATTCTTGATTATGCGCTTTCTACAATTAAAAAAAAAAATATTTTTTTTAAAATTTATTATATCTTCACAGGAATGAAATGAATTTTGTATCCTTACTTCATATCCTGGAAGACGATAAACAATCACTTTCCTGTTGGTATCACAAGCGGCTAAATATTGTCCATCCGGAGAATATTTGACATCGTTGACCCCTCCGACATGATTCAGCGAGATCTTGTGGCTGAGAACGTGGCCATTTAATTTGTAAATATGCACCTTGTTATCCTAAAGGAAGTGTAAGACATGTGTCAACAAGGAACGGATGTTGAGAACTAACTAGTGTTGTTATTTAATGCCATTTCCTATAGTTAATGATCATTCATTAACATGCAAATCACAAAATCAATAGCAATTCGATCAACTTCAACAAAACTCAACACTGGTATTCAAAACCAAAGACAAAAGAAAATCGCTAGACGAGTTAAAAATACATTATTTCTGGTCTAAACAACTTCGCCACCTTGTTATGATTAATAAAACAGACATAACGAAATCTAACCCCTACAAGTTCGTAAAACTCGAGTTAGTGATTGTGTAACTAAGTTTTTTGTTAAAAGTCACTCAACAAGCTGCTTACTGCTAACAGCTCCCAGATTTACCTGGTTAACCTGTAAAAGGAGTCATTTATTTAACACTGCATTTAATAGATCACTTTTGTTTGTCAACAACTGCTACTCATAGTAAACGCATGTATTTGAAATGTACTGACCAGCCCACCTCCTGCTGCTACATCCATTTCATTTGGATTGATGCAAACACAAGTGGCTTCGTAGTCGACTGGAAGAGAAGATTTTTTCTGTCCGTCTTGAATTACAGTCAGCTGAAGAAAAAAAATAATGCCGCCTATTATTATTATTACTATAATAAGTACAGCCCTAATTTATACGCAAAATAAATTGAGTTTTATGCAAAAAAAGTTATTCATTTATTGGTATAATTTGATAACTTTTTATGTTGTTATTTACAAGAATCAGATATTTTGTATAAATTTGACAAATAAGAATAATACAAAACATCTGATGACAAACACACCTAACATGTTTATCAGACAGATTTTGCAATTTCCAGCAGATTTTTTTTAATGGTTAACACATCTCTTGTACGTTTTGAATACAAAAATGTATGTGATTTTAAATGGTTTACGCGCGTTTCGTATACATTTTTCACAAATTAATGCATTTCCCTGCAAAAATTGTGATTGATGCACAACTATTGGCTTTTTATATCATAAAATACTTTTTTGTGCAACTACTGTATGCATTTATCTGGGTTCTAATAATAAGGCTGACATTTAATCAAAAATATTAAGGAAGTATTAAGTAATTACTGGTATTTTGTTTCAAAATCAATATATTCAAAATGACCAAAAATAAGTATTTGTCACAAAAAAAATTTAAAAATCCATATATCATGGCAACCAAACTATTTTCTACAGATCCCCTTTTATCTATATAAAAAAAAAAAAAATTTCTAAAAAAAAAAAAAAATAGTTTTTACATCCAAGAAATTAGATACGGTACTTTAATATGCTTATTTATTTCTGGACAAAAGTCAAAAAATATTGACTAAGTGAACGTAAACTAAAATAGTCTTTATTCCGAAAAATGATATGTTTATTAAGAGATCCGATTTTATGATATATCTAATCCTCAAAGTAAAAACAAAATGTATTTACCTCTTTAATACCTGCAACAATCAGCAATGAGTCATCTACCATATGAATTCCCCGCGGTTGCGAATCCATTTTGGCTTCCCACACGCTAGAGGGGAAAAGTAATTAATTTTGAAACCAGTAAAAACAAGAGAAGTCAGTTCCGAAAGTCTAAAATTACAGGTGTCGAATTCAATTGAAGTCCCCCACTCAAAGAGAAGTGGGGAAATTATTCGAAATTTAAGGCAAATTTTAATCAGAATTGAATGCAACTCGAGCGCTTTAACTTTCACACGTTTCGCTCCTAAAAGTGCCTCTTCCGCTGAATCAAAGCACTTACTAATAATAGCTTACTTATTGCAACAAAAAAAATCATGTTTATTAAATCGGTAATGTGTGCATCAAACAAGGTCAGAGATGATTGAGTTTCTCTTGAGAGCTCATCATTCCTGAAATTATTTATAGCGGGTCATTACCACGATAAATTGGAAATGTAAAACATTTCAGCAATATTTTTGTTTATCCTTTTTTTAAATAAAAAAATAAGAAAAAAAATATTTACGTGTATGTTTTGTTGCTGGAGTTAACACACTTTGCCATATCGTCCATTCCACAGGTGTACATTGAAGCGCCACTCATCGTCATGTCTTGAACTTGATTTGTGTGTCCTTTGCCTATAATCCGGTCGCAGTCTCCAGATGCAACATCCCAGTGAGTGATGTAACCATCGTGACTTCCAGTATAAAGTGTACTTTTATCAGGAGTGGAAATTAAAGATGTTATCGATTTATTATGACCCTATACAAAAAAAGAAAAATTGAAATTTGATATACCGGTAGTTTAGTTCCCACATAAACCATTCTCTTCATTCAGTTCAAACTGAACCTTCTTTATTACTTTCTTTAGTTTCGAATAACAAGAAGCGCCAATAACCTTTAATCTTTTTTTTGCCCTACCAACCTCCACAAATTTGTAACTTTTATAGCTCCAAAATCCAGGTGGATTTCGAGTGTCTGCCAGAAACCCACTGCGGAATCAAGCTGTCTTTTTCAACAATAAGTAATGACCTAATACTTCTCGAATCGTGCTTGATTAATGCAAATTACAGTCAACAAGATGCGGGAGAGAACTTGACTCGCCTTTTCTAACATTTTATATTTAGTTTTAGTTGTTTATCTTTGCAAAACTAACGTTTCAATTATTAAATGCTTTGTTTCAAGTAAAAGTTAAAAGTTTTCTAAACCTTTTTTCCCCAAAAATATTATCCTTTCGATCAAAATTACAAAATAAGATTATCTTTGTTTGTGAATGACGACAATTCACACATTCTTGGAAAATACCCGGCGACGCTAATTTTCATAATTATATAAATTCAAAGAACCATTTCAGCGAAATAGGAATTGCCAATAGCAACTCGACTGCCAATAGCTGCGTTTGATTCGGAAGACAAATGTTGCAGTGCTTTTGATTAGCGTAATAGCTGCTCAAGCTCAAGCAAAGGCAACGTAAGACAGCCATTGATTAAAACAAAATTGGGCAATTATTGGTTAACGAATAAATGGTATGTAAAATCGACCAACATGACTGATGTTATTTTTAGCTTAGTCCCGCGAGACTCGAAAAAAAACCCCATAAAACATCAATTGTGTTCAGTACCGGTATCGTAAATTGCAATAATAGCTGCTACTTTTATAATTTTTATTTGTAAACCGGTTATTATTAATTAACTACGAAGTAATAAACAAACTTTTTTTTGCAGCAACTAGAGCTAGTTCTTAAATAATTATGTACAAGTTGCTAAATTTGGAACAATTATCTCACTTTTTTGAATGATTGTATTTCATATTCGTAATTTTACTCTGTAAGACAAGCACAAAGTCATTCTGTTACAATTAGTACGGTATCCTGATTGCTTTAGAGAGAGGGAGAAAAAGAAGAAGAGAAGTAAGGTTTAAGTTAAGGTCGCCTAATGGTTCTAGTTTCAAAACTATTCCATAAATCTATCAACGTACAAAAGATAGAAGCAACAATCTCAGTCTCTCTATGACAGTAATTTCATATTCTCGATTTTATCAGCATGTAATGTATCAGATGTGGCAGTGATTTAATTTCAAAATTCAAAATTACTCTTATTACTTTCGGTTTAGAAATGGCTTCTAAAAACAACTCCTAAGCTATACTTTATTTTTGCTTTTCAGTTTCATATAAAATCACTTGTACGACTACACGTTACTTTTCTGGTTTCACCCATGTAATACCTGCAGTCAAGAAACCTTCAAAAATAGCATAGCACATAAATATGAAAAAAAAAACCATAAATTTTTATAGAACTATACAATAAAGTCTGAAACTCTATTTATATCTTTTCCCAACATCAACAATTTAAACTAAACCTGTTTTATGAAGTCAGTTTGTTTACCCTACAGCTCATGATCCGGGAAATCATTCAAACTGCTGCTTTTCTGAGGACTAAAGAAAATTACATTCAATTACTTATACTGTAGACTTGTTATTTGTTGTTCAACAGCAGGGAACATCAACAGTAGCTAAACTTCAAATCCCAGAAACATTACTCGTGCACCGCTTTCGTCCACCTACGCACCTAAAACCTGACTAGCATTTTTTTTTTTTTTTATTTCTTACTAAGTAAACTAAGTAAATTCAAGCTTTTATTTAATTTTTTTTTAATGCTGATTTTTACTTCTTCTATAAAAATAAAAAACTTCACTCAATCTATTTTCGAATTCTTATTTGCATAATGAACCACTTTATTTTTTCCATAACTTTCTTACGGGACAAGAAAGATTCTTTAATGCAGATAATATAATTCACTTAAACTTCAATAAAGTTGTCTCAGCTTGAAATTCAATTTGCAAAATGCCAGCTATGAAAGTCAAAGCATCGTTCGCCATTATTAAGAAATAATAAACCAAAAAACCTACCTTAACAACTCGCAATGGTTTGCCAGGATTATTAACATCCAAATAATTGATGAATCCTGACAAGGAAACGGACAGCAGATATTGTCCTTGCCACAAGCAGCTGACTTGTTGATCATCGATTTCAGAACCCATTGGAAACTGACTATAAAAACACAAAATTTAACAAATTAATAAATATTTAAAAAAAGAAAATATTTTATTTTTATATAGTATTTAGTTAAATTGAATTTTCTTACGATATAACACTCGTAGTAGCTACATCCCACAGTTTACAAGTTTTGTCACCAGAAGCCGTTAGCAATTGCTTGCCATCTGGACTATAAGCAACCTAATAAAAGTTAACTCGTGAATTAATTTATTCATTTATATTTAATAAACAAACTTTTACTTACTGCATAAACACCTCCTTTATGTGCAGGACTACCAAGTTCTGCAATTTTTTCTGAATCTTTTCCGTCGTATAGAAATACCTAATAACAGAAAAGATATATTTAAAATAATGTTTAAAAAACTGCAGTTGAGATTCCTTTACTTTTCCGTCAAATCCTGCACTGGCAAACTGTTCACCATTGGGAGAAAATCGCACTGCTTGAACGAATCGCCCGTGATCCTTAAGACATAAAATTAAAATCAAAATTAAAAATTATTATTTTTAAATTTATTTTACCTGCTTTGTGCATTTAAACTTAAAAGGTGGTCCCTCGAAAAACGCAACAGTATTGTCATCAGACGCAGTGATGATTCTAAATGGACGTGATGGTCGAAAGTCGCAAGAGTTCATCGTTTTACTCTGACCTGAGATTTCACCCACCGAAGTTCCAGTGTCGGCCATGAAAACATGACCAAATCTAAGAAAGAAATTGTTATATACGTGATAAATGTTATTTAATTAAAATTTTTTATTATACCGTTCCCGGCCTTCTCCAACCGCAACCATTCTCTGACTGTCGGCGGACCAAGCGATATCTTTGATAGTACCAGCAATTGGTTGGTATTCATTTTTGAGCAAATGTTCCTTTTGAGTCGTGTCCCAAATACGGATTTTTCCACTCTGGTCACCGGAAGCAATATAAAATCCGCTGGGCGAATATTTGGCAACGGTAGTTAACGTAGAATGTTCAGTATAAATTTCGGAGATCGCTGGGTTCTGAAACAAATATGAATAATTAAAAAATGATAAATAAAATAAATATAAATTAAATACCGCAATGTCCCGAATGATAACGCTGTTACCATTCGTGTAGAGAAAGTTTTTCCCTTTAGGATCTCCACCCAAGACGATCGGTACTCCTCTTTGAGTTCGCGGTAAAGTAGCGAAAATGCTTCCTACAGGTGAGAGAGAAAAATACGGATTAGAATAAAATGTGTCAAAAGGACATTGCATTTGCTATTTATACAACTGTCTTCGCTAAATTTGTATTCAAAACTGTAGCGCGCGTTGCATTACTTTGAAATTACTTTAAGCTCATATTTTACCATCGTTAATTTTAATGCTTGGGTGAGAATTTAAGACAATTTATGTGGTTAATTTCATACTTGGGTGCTTAGAGTGAATGGGAATCTGAGAAAGAATTAAAGCTCTGGCTTAAATAAAAATAAATTGGGTAAAATAAGTAGCCATTTTCAATTTCGCTGAATTTTAAAAGTTAAAGTTTTTAAATAAAAAATAGTAATTATTTCTTGAATTTTGAAGAGCTAAAACCAAGCAAAAAGCACTGTACTTTGCATTTTTATTTTAAGATACGCCCACATCGACCAAACACCGATTTCTTTACTGTTATTACATAAAATTTGAGGAGAAGTGTTGAATTTGCACTTAGTTAGAAAATCAATGACTAATAACTTACGTGATTTATAAGACATTATATTAATTAGCTTGAGAAAAGCCGACAACGAGAACGCCGAATATCAAAAGGAAAAGGAAACTGATCGCGTTAACTGAGCGACCTCTTGTGACCATTTATGGAAGTAAGTCAACTCGAGGAGGAAAACATTCCTAAAAGTTTCTTGACTTAAATAATCGAGATTAGAAGTTAAGAAAAGGCGATTGTTAAAAATTGAGAAAACTTATTGCTTTTATTTAAAAATAAATATATAAAGATTGTAAGTATTGTTAATTAAAATTATATTTATAAATAAGCATTGAAAACTCCAGTTTTTAATTATTTTCCACCCGAAAATATTTCAGGTTTTCTAAATGCTAATATGCATTATTTAAGTCTGGCTCATTTCTCACAGAATGTGAAGAATTGTGATGAGCACTGCAAAATCCTCTGAAAACATGATCCGATTTCAGGTAAAGCATCATTTCTGCGGAATTTTTATTTATTTAACTTTTATTACAAACAGATCGTCTGACTTGATAAAACCTGTCACAACGAAACATGGAACTCACTTCTTCAAACGCTGCAGAATACAAACGGCGGTATTAGAAAAATAACACATAGTAATTTTTCGTTAATTAACTTTTATTTAACCCACCAGGTTATGCTCGTTCAGTCTGTTTAGGTCATCTTGTAAAGACTGGACGTGATGGTGGTTGACGACCATTAACTACTATCTGAACCGTGAAAAGTATTTAACTGTAGTTTTAAGTGAAAAATATTACTTAAACCAGAGCTTAAACAAATAATTTAATATTTTCCCAGCTAATGTTGTCATCAAGTGAGTGGTGGATGAGTGAATATGCGGTCGATATTATCGAAACCATGCGGCAGAGAGAAAGAAAAAATGGTGTTTTTTACATGTGGAATTCGCCACAGATAAAACATAGACCCACATTAGTAGAATGGATAATAAACACAGGACAGGATTTACACCTAAGGAAAACCTCAGTTTACTTATCTGTATATTTATTGGATCGTTTTATGGATTGTCATGATTTATGCGAATGCCATCTTACGTTCGTAGCTGCAAGTTGTCTGCTAGTTGCTGGTACTTAATTATTTTTAAAGTAATCAATGGATTTTTAAAAAATATAAAATAATTATTTTTAATTTTTTTTTTAGCAAAGTTTGAAGACAACGATAATTACATACCTCGAATTTCCCAACTAAATGACCATATTCCTAAATTTTGTTATCCGGTTAAGGAATTTGTAAGGATGGAGTTAGTGATTTTAAAGTTCTTCGACTGGCGCATTATGGTTCCAACTGTACCTCATTACATTGAATATTTTTCAAAACCATCCAACTTTTTGTGTTGCAACTTGTCAACCAAAAAAATTAAACACAAAATTGAACACTTGATGCAGCTTTCGTTAGAACGTAAATTTATTATCATTTCAAAATAATATAAATTATTTATAATTTTTTTATTTTCAGATTTAGTATTTACTCGCTTTGCTCCGTCATTGATAGCAGCATCGTGCATTGCGTGTGCGAGGATACTCTTGAGCATCTCACCAAATTGGACGGTTGATTTAGAAAGAACTACAGATTACACTTTACTGCAGTTACAACCATGCATTGAAGTTATGGTAAAGTGAAATAAAACTAATGTAAATAACATTTTAATATTTTTTTCTTTTATCGACAGCTCGATTGTAATTGACAACTGCAATGCAAGATTATGCTGGTAGTTATTAATCGAATTCATTTATGTTCCTTAACTGTAACCAACGAGACAATTTAATTTAAAAGTATTTTTGTGAAATTTTGTTGATTACTAAATTTCGACAAATTTTGCATACTGTAGATAATGTGAATAACAAAAATCGTAATAAACATTGAAAACATAACAAATCTTGAAAAAATATCTTCTTTTTTCATATCACATATTTTTGGTCCCAAACACTGAATTAGATAAATTACAAAAATTATTCTCATTGCATTATTGATTTAGGAGTACTATAATAGATATTACCATTTGTTTATATCTTTTGATGTGTTGTTTACAATTGCATCTTTGATTGACTGTGGAGGATTTAATCCAAAGTTTTTCGCTCGTTCCCATCTCTCTAGTCTCGTAATTCCTATTTATTAAAAATATAATGACAATCAGGAAAAACAGCAAAGTAATGTAAAATAATACCATACCAATAGCTGGACCATATTCCCAATTTAGATCGAATTGATGCAATGAACTTTCAATCGCTTGTTGTTCTATCAAAAATAAATTACTTTTATTTATCAAAACAAATTTATAAATATTAATAATTTTGTACCTGCTTCGTTTACAGTTTCTTCGATTTTCTCATCTTTATTTGTTTCAACATGCACAGTAGATTGTTTGGGGCATTTCTTGTGAGTTTGCTTCGATGTTTTTCGGGATCGAAATGCGTCACTAATTTTTACTTGAATTTTCCTTTTCCGAAATTCCACCGGCAGTTTCGCCATTTTACTTTTGCTTGTCATTGTTTACCCTGTTGTGTTGTGTTGTTTGATTACTTGTTTACTTATAAACTGGCAACGTTCATCTTCCATCTTCTATAAAACTGAGCGGTC
>JAQFZP010002440.1:0-13696 GCA_034695745.1 Geophilus truncorum | reverse complement strand
AGGGTCTCGACCAATAAATAATGGGCCGCCCAGAAGGTAAATGCCCGGGCCGGTTTAAGGACCCAGTCCGCTACTGCCTATGATTCGACTGTATCAGCAATTAAAAGATTAAAACAAAACTGAAAAACATGAGCGCAATAAATCGTTAGCTTTAGTGAAAGCATTTTTACTGTACACAGAAACATGAAAAAAATTCACATGAATTAAAGTAAGAAGTTTGAGTAAATTTAAATGCAATAACTATATTTTATTTATTCTTAGAATTGTGATGTCGACACAAACACTTCATAAATTTATAACTACCTCAATAAACGACATTTTTATAAATATTAATTAAGGAAAAAGTTAAAAATATACTTGTCATGGTTATGCGATGTCATCCATGCATAAACCAGAGAACTGAATGCATTTTAGCCAAAGTGTTAATGTAACGTAAACACTAATATCAATAAAGAAAATTAAAATTATCATCACAATTGAAATTATGGTTTAAAAGTAGATTATTTAGTAGTTATCAAAAAGTGATAATTACATTTGCAAAATTTATATGACAATTTCCTATTGCGGAATTTTAAAAAAGGATTTTCCTACTGCAGGCGGAAAGCAATCTGGTATAAATAACTGAGCATTTCAACAAAAGTTATTTCAGCTAAAAGTGTTTAATGCAGTTCTAGTTTTGCCTACAACAAGAAATGGTTTCTAAAATTATCGTTGCAGTACTCTTATTAGTTTATGCAAGCTTGATTATCAGTGAAGATGAAGTAAGTTAACTTCTCATATACTCTTTAAAATATCAGTAAAATTACAGGAAAAATGCGAGTAAAATTTCACCAAAAAATTTAGTTTATAAATTTTACAAAAAATATTCATTGAAAGAATAAGCATTAACAACTATCTGTCAGAGCTACAGTCCGTTCACTTAAAGTTAGAGAATTGGGTAAAAAGAAAGTGCTTGACTACTATCAACCCCTTCCATTACCAACCATAGGTAAACTTTACACCTCAAACAGCTTGAATAAGAATTTTTTTTTTTTTTTACTGAAGATAATTTTTTTTTCTCGAGTTCTTGCCAATTCTAGTAAACTCAATTTCTGGCTAAACTTGATGTAAAAATTAATAATACTAAACATTACAAAAGTATATTGATTTGGTGATTATCCATATTTAATATTTGGAAATTTTTCACTAAAATACATCCAAGACGTTTACACTCAGAGTTATCTAAGTGCAGGGTTCAACATTTCAACCAAAGGGTTTATGGTCATCATCAGGAACTAAAACGTTGAATCCTGCACTTTTATAAAAAAAACATTAGCTAGTAAGACATTACGTTTCAGAACGTTAGCTTAATGAAGCCCTAGCATATTTTGTGTATTTTAGTGAAAAATTCCGAAATAATAACTATTAATAATAATGTTATAATTCTTGCTATTTATTGCCCCTTATGCCCCTTAAAATCCTATGAGAAATTTTTTGTTAGGCTTCCTGTTGTAGCTCATGAGAGATTAAAAGTTTCAGTGTGTAGCGACTTACTTAAGTTATTTTCACTAGAATGGATAATACAGCAAAAGTCAAGCAAGAATAAAAATATCTGATTGGTTTAATATATCCCCTGTGTTAGAAGGAACAAATATTACGCCTAATTTGGATAACGAAGCTTCAGCTCCCAAGTAGTGAAAATTTATAAAGTTTTACCTATTGCTGGTAAAAGGTGTAAATTTTCGTGATCTGGTAATGGAAAGGTTAAGCACCTTCCTTTTACTCAAACCTCTTGAACACTTAAGGTGAATTCTCACTAGCAAGAATTTTGATATCCAAATAGCCAATAAAAATCGTTCCTGGAAAATGGTAAAACTCAAAAGTTGTTTTGGTTGGTCAGTTGTTTAAGCAAGAACTAGCAAGTCTAAATAGAATAGACTTGCTCAAAAGACCCTTCAAGCAAAAAGAAAATAGGTCAAGCAAGCAAGAATGTTCTTATTGCTTTTCATATTTGCTGAAAATTTTTACAATCTATACTTTAAATTGAAAAGTTTGTAGATGAATACTTTTTATAAAATATTTCAAAAAAGTTATAATTTGAATCAGTTGTATTTACAGCCATTGACTTTTGTGGGCACCCGAAAACTCGCTATTATGTAAAAACAGAAAACTTTACAGAGTTTTGCTTATTGTGGTAATTTAATAAACTGATCTTTGATATGTCATATGTCATGTACAGATTAAACTTCCTTCACCTAAATCACTTAAACAATAAAGCATTTTTTATTTTATTTACCAGGACTGTAGTGGGGCTGTAGAGAGAATTAAAAATGCAACCTGCAACGTTTTCCGCAATTTTGCAGAAGAGAAGAAAAATAACAAATTTACACCGGAAGTACGATATAGCTATTAAATAGTCTAAGTCAATAATAATAAAAAGATTCTGTTAAACAGTTGGCTAAAAACTTGTGCAATTGCTATGATGCATTCTCCACTGGAAATGTTAGTATTAAAATATCTTGCTTTGCATTGGTATATTATTAAATTGAATTTCTACTTTATTTTACAGATGAGCAAATGCAACACCTCGTATGACTTTCCAGGGCTTCCCACGTGTGCAGCACTGTACAGATTAGTATGTTTCTTTCATACAGCTCTTCCTCAAACTACACATGTTTAAATTTAAAATAATTATATAAACTTCGAAATATTCATGTACTTGTAAACACAACAATCGTACCTCGGTACTTCTTTGAAACGAAAACAACAATTTCCATTACAAAGTCCAAATGTTTGCATTTTTTAACTTTAATTTTCAATGTTAAAAAACAATTTAAGTCATATAATACAACTTTTGAAATACAGTGTATATTTTGTAACGTTTGCCACAATTCTCTCATTTGATTCCTGAAAGGTTATTAATGTTTTAATTTATCAAATCAATAGGGAGCGATCCTAAACTTTGATTACAAAGGAATGAGCCATAAATTCAGTATGAACTATAACACCAACATATGTAACGAAACCGATGAGACAAAAATTGAAAATGAAGTACTAAGTTATTACACAAACCAAACAGTCATAAAAGCAGTTGGTAAATATTGAAAGCGTGAAACGTAATAAATTTTTGCTTTTAACGTACAAAATTGTTTACTTCCAGAGAAGGCCACTGATAAAACATATCCATGGATAATAGCAAAAGTCTTCAATCGGTGTTACAGAGAATTGCAAAAAGTATTTGCATAACTGATAGCCATTTCTTTCGCTTTAAGATTAATTAAATGTAATATTAAAAGTTACAATTTTCATCTCTGAAAAAATAAAAAAATTAGCAAGTTTAAATTGTAAATTTTGTATCCATAGTCTGAACAACATTTTTTTTTTTAAATCACTTGCTAAATATCGATCAAAAAATTGATCTCACATACAGAACGTTATTTGGACTTTAAACTCTTTCCATCCCTCAACTGCAGGAGACTAAAAGGCAGCTCGGGACTTGTGTTCTAGAACACGAACGCAGCCTCAGGAACCTCAATTAAAAAACTGCCACAGCCATCCATGCCAGTTGTTTTAGCCACACCAAACAAATCAAACAAATCCCTAACAGAACGACTCGTCTTGGAAAACATTGCCAACTCACCCTATTAATTCCCAGTTATCCACCTTCTTCAAAATCTACCTATCTTCGATAAGAAATCACCTTTTCAATAACATCGTAAAAATGTTGTCACATTTTTAATTTAAGCACTCACTCTGACTACTGCCAGGTGATATCATGAGGATGGCTACATCCTCAGTAGCCAAAATGTCGAACCCTATCTGCTCTTCAGGGGATAAAAATCCACAGATGTTAAATAGAAAAATTTCAAACTTTTCTTACAATTGAATTACACTTGAATGTGAAGCAAAACAATAAACACATCATCTGTATTGCAATTGAAATTTTTATCTTACATAAATCCCAATATTTCAGATTTCTTTTCTCTAATTTTTTAGTAATTAATTTCTAAGTAATATTCTACTACTGTACTTTTCAATTTAATTGTTGTGTATACTAATACTAATCAGAATTTTATCGAAATTTGTTAAAAACTTTCTAAACTAAGGCATTTTTTTCCAATATCAAATTATTGACCAATGTTAAATAAATATCAATTAGTTTGGTGTTTGCCTTTGCTCGAATTTTATCAACATTTGTAGTCAGTTTTCCAATTTTGATCAATATTAACAATAAGAGAAGACTAATGCAGTTTTGGTCTCTTTTTGGGGTGAATAGATACATAAAGCTGACCCAAATTTAGAAAACAGCAAAGAATTTATTAAAACAACCTCCAAAATGTCATTTTAGCAGTGAAAAGAGAATTCAACACTAAAAAACTGCAAATTTACACAATATCAACAACTATGTGATATTTTGGCAGGTGAAAATCCAGACACAATGTTGCTTGGTGAACAATCTCTCTCAAGCCTAGACTAAACTTAAAAAAAAATGATTAAAAAATAAAATTTTTCAGCCGAGTTATGAGCAGTCAAAGTTCAATTTTTTTTCTATTCACCCCAATTACGGTACTCAATATAAAAACTCAACTACAGTTCTTCACACAACAACAACATGACTTCAAACTTCAAAGCTTCTCTTTGCAGTTGCTGTGCTATTGTTTGCAAGATAACCATCATCGAAGGAACTGTGAGTTAAAGTTGATAGGGGAATAAAAATAGAAAACTTTACAGGGTCAGCCAAAGTCAAAAGTGTTTTTACTTCAAATTAACGAGTTAACTGGTCGCACATTGCGTAAAATAAAAGGATTTATTCCAAGTCAATAAAAAAAATAATATTTTGTAACTAATTTGTAATCAATGAAACCACTAAAAACACATTAAATTTTGAACACCTTTTATGTATTTTATTTTGGAATTACAGTAATTTATGACAAATTAATTCAGTTTTAATCCTAATTAGCCTCATAAGTGGACTTCCCTTCCCAGTATGCAGTAAAGAAATGCAACATGTGAAACATCCATATAAAGTTTCACCAGAAGCTCCATCTGTGACAATAATAACTTTTGTAAACATTTGCGCACACTAAAATTCATATGTTTTCAAGCTCGCTACCCACTTTGTCGCAATAAATACTAAAGATTCATCTAGCATAAATGCTTTTAGCTATTGCACAAACTACAACATAATTTCCTCTTTCCCAACAAATATACTGTAATACCAGGAAAAAATGTCAAATTTGAAATCTTGGCTAAAATATGCAAACAAATTAATTGGAATATAAATTCCAGCTATCTCAATGACTTTTCATCAACTTAACATCATTTAATAATGTGTTCAAAAGACATACCATAATATACAATAATAATCTATGCACTACTTTATACATTTTTTTTATAAATTAATTTTTTGTGTACGTTTTCATCAGTAGACTTTGTACTGATCAAAGTCAATAGAAAGGTTGTGGAACAGCTCCGATATATCAGAGCTGTTTCACAACCTCTCTGTTCACTTTAAATGTTTAAGTTAAAATATATAAATAAAAAAATTTGTTTAAATTGTCTGCCTCGATATAAAAAGCAACTTAAAAACTTTCTAAACCAAGTCATTTTTTTCCATATCAAATTATTGACCAAGGTTAAATAAATATCAATTAGTTTGGTGTTTGCCTTTGCTCGAATTTTATCAACATTTGTAGTCAGTTTTCCAATTTTGATCAATACGGACAATAAGAGAAGACTAATGCAGTTTTGGTCTCCTTTTGGGGTGAATAGAAACATAGACCCAAGTGTATAAATCTGACTAAAAGTTTAGAAAACAGCAAAGAATAGATTAAAACATGTACAAGTATACATGTATGAAAGTAAGAAGTTTGAATAAATTTAAATACAATAACTATATTTTATTTATTCTTAGAATTGTGATGTCGACACAGACACTTCATCATAAATTTATAACTACCTCAATAAACGACATTTTTATAAATATTAATTAAGGAAAAAATTAAAAATAAATTTGTCACGGTTATGTTGTGTCATCCATACATAAACAATAAAACTGAATGATTATCAGCCAAAGTGTTAATGTAATGTAAACACTAATATCAATAAAAAAATTAAAATTATCATCACAATTAAAATTATGGTTTAAAAATTAGATTATTTAGTAGTTATCAAAAAGTGATAATTACATTTGCAAAATTTACATGACAATTTCCTATTGCGGAATTTTAAAAAAGGATTTTCCTGTTGCAGGCGGAAAGCAATCTGGTATAAATAACTGAGCATTTCAGAAAAATTTATTTCACTAAAAGTGTTTAATTCAGTGCTAGTTTTACCTACAACAAGAAATGGTTTCTAAACTTATCGTTGCAGTACTCTTAGTAATTTATGCAAGCTTGATTATCAGTGAAGATGAAGTAAGTTAACTTCTCATATACTCTTTAAAATATCAGTAAAAAAGCGAGTAAAATTTCACCAAAAAATTAAGTTTATAAATTTTACAAAAAATATTCATTGAAAGAATAAGCATCAACAACTTGTCAGAGCTACAGTCCGTTCACTTACAAGTTAGAGAATTGGGTAAAAAGAAAGTGTTTGACAACTGTCAACCCCTTCCATTACCAACCATAGGTAAAACTTTCCACCTCAAACAGCTTGAATAAGAATTTTTTTTTCTACTTAAGATAATTTTTTCTTCTTGAGTTCTTGCAAACTCTAGTAAACTCAGTTTCTGGCTAAATTTGATGTAGAAATTATTAATACTAAACATTACGAAAGTATGTTGTTTTGGTGATTATATTTAATATTTGGAAATTTTTCACTAAAATACATCAAAGAGATTTACAGAATCCTGCACTTTTATATAAAAACATTAGCTAGTATGACATTACGTTTCAGAACGTTAGCTTAGTGAAGCCCTAGCATATTTTGTGTATTTTAGTGAAAAATTCCAAAATATTAAATATTAATAATATTGTCATAATTCTTGAAATTTATTGCCCCTTAAAATCCTATCAGAAATTTTTTGTTAGGCTTCCTGCTGTACCAAATGAGAGATTAAAAGTTTCAGTGTGTAGCGACTTACTTAAGGTTTTTTTCACTAGAATGGGTAACACAGCAGAGGTCAAGCAAGAATAAAAATATCTGATTAGTTTAATATAGCCCCTCTGTTGGAAGTAATAAATATTACGCCTAATTTGGATAACGAAGATTTAGCTCCCAGATAGGTGAAAATGTGTAAAGATTTACCTATTGCTGGTAAAATGTGTGGATTTTCGTGACCTGGTAATGGAAATGTTAAGCACCTCCCTTAGCACTAGCAAGAATTCTGATACATAAATGGCCAATAAAAATCGTTCCTGGAAAAGGGTAAAACTCAAGTTGTTTTGATTGGTCAGTTGTCCAAGCAAGAACTAGCAAGTCTAAATAGAATAGACTTGCTCAAAAGACCCTTCAAGCAAGAAAGAAAATAGGTCAAGCAAGCAAGAGTGTTGCTTTTCTTACATGCTGAATATGTTTGCATTCTATATTGAATTGAAGAGTTTGTAGATGAATACTTTTTATAAAATATTTGAAAAAAGTTATAATTTGAGTCAGTTGTAATTACAGCCATAGACTTTTGTGGGCACCCGAAAACTCGCTATTATGTAAAAACAGAAACCTTTACAGACTTTTGTTTATTGTGGTAATTTAATAAACTGATCTTTGGTATGTCATGCGACAGATTAAACTTCCTTCACCTAAATCACTTAAACAAAAATATGATTTTTTATTTTATTTACCAGGACTGTAACACATCTGAAAAGGCGGTAAATGCAGGCTGCAACTTTTTCCGAAATTTTGCAAAAGAAAAGAAAAACGACAAATTTACACCCGAAGTAAGATAAGCTATTGAATAGACTCTAAGTCAATAATAATATAAAAGTTCTTTTAAACAGTTGGCTGATAACTTGTGCAAGTGCTATGATGCATTCTCCACTGGAAATGTTAGTATTAAAATATCTTGCTTTGTATTGGTAATTTATTAAATTTAATTTCTACTTTATTTTACAGATGAGCAAATGCAACACCTCATATGACTTTCCTGGGATTCCTACGTGTGCAGCACTGTACAGATTAGTATGTTTCTTTAATACATCTCTTCCTTAAACTACACATGTTTAAATTTAAAAGAATTATATAAACTTAGAAATATTCATGTACTTGTAAACACAACAATCGATACCTCGGTACTCCTTTAAAACGAAAACGGCAATTTCCATTACAAAGTCCAAAAGTTTGCATTTTTTAACTTTAATTCTCAATGTTAAAAAACAATTTAAGTCATATAACACAACTTTTGAAAACAGTGTATCTTTTGTAACGTTTGCCACAATTCTCTCATTTGATTCCTGAAAAGTTATTAATGTTTTAAATTTTCAAAACAATAGGGAGCGATTCTAAAATTAGATTACAAAGGACTGAACCATAAATTCAGTGTGAATTATGAAAATATAACCAACATATGTAACGAAACCGATGAGACAAAAATTGAAAATGAACTACTAAGTTATTACACAAACCAAACAGTCATAAAAGCAGTTGGTAAATATTGAAAGCGTGAAATGTAATAAATTTTTGCTTTTAACGTACAAAATTGTTTACTTCCAGAGGAGACCACTGATAAAACATACCCATGGATAATAGCAAAAGTCTTCAATCGGTGTTACAGAGAACTGCAAAAAGTATTTGCATAACTGATAACCATTTCTTTCGCTTTAAGATTAATTAAATGTAATATTAAAAGTTACAATTTTCATCTCAGAAAAAATAAAAAAATTAGCAAGTTTAAATTGTAAATTTTGCATCCATAATCTGAACAACATTTTTTTTTAAATCACTTGGCTAAATATCGATTAAAAAATTGATCTCACATACAGAACGTTATTTTGACTTCAACTCTTTCCATCCCTTAACTACTAGAGGCTAAAAGGCTGATCGGGACTTGTGTTCTAGAACACGAACGCAGACTCAGGAACCTTAATCAAATGACTGCCACAGCCATTCACGCCAGTTGTTTTAGCCATACCAAACAAATCAAACAAATCCCCAACAGAACGACTCGTCTTGGAAAACAATGCCAACTCACCCTATTAATTCCCAGTTATCCATTTTCTTCAAAATCTACCTCTCTTCGATAAGAAATTACACTACCACCTTTTCAATAACATCGTAAAAATGTTGTCACGTTTTTGATTTAAGCACTCACTCTGACTACTGTCAGTTGATCATGAAGATGGCTACATCCTCATCAGTAGCCAAAATGTCGAACCCTATCTGCTCTTCAAGGGATGAAAATCCACTCGTGTTAACCAGGAAAATTTCAAATTTTTCTTACAATTTAATATGAATTAATTTAATTGAATATGAAGCACAGCAATAAAATACATCATCTCTATTCCAATTGAATTTTTTTTTCTTAAATAAATCCCAATATTTCCTAATTTTCTTTTCTCTAATTTTTTGGTAATTAATTTCTAAGTAATATTCTACTATTTTTCAATTTAATTGTTGCGTACTAATACTAATCAGAATTTGATCGAAATTTGTTAAAAACTTTCTACACGAAGTCATTTTTTTTTCCAGTATCAAATTATTGACCAAGGTTAAATAAATGTGGTTTTGCCTTTGCTCGCATTTTATCAACATTTGTAGTCACTTTTCCAATTTTGATCAATATTGACAATAATTCACCAATTATTAATACTCTTTAACTGTCATTTGGATTAAATAATTTCATTTTTATTATATTATTAAAAGTTCATAATAAATACTGGAATTAATTAGTAAGTTTACATGTAAAAAAAAATTAGATAACCACTGCACTGTCAAATATTAATTGAGTATCGATACAAATCGATGAAATTGGTCTAGTGTTACCGTATGAATATCACTAAGCTAAACCACCATAAATATATATTAATCAAAAAGTAATTAGCATGTATAATTATAAATGAAATTTGATTGAATCTCAAACACGATCAAATTTAAACCTAATTTAATTTTTTATTTTTGTCGAATATTGAAAACAATTAATTTGTGTTGTTAACTATTATTTAAATCGGACTAAAATTTCAGTTTACAAGTAATTTTATTATCAATCACACTAATCTAATACCGTACAAAATGTAACTGAATAAAATAAAAGAAAAGAATGATGTAATTTATGGTACCTAACAGTAACAGATTTAACATTTTGTCTATTTTTTTAACATCTAAGATAATCTACGTACACGAATTAATCTTCGTATTAAATGTAAACATAATGATTTATCACGATACCTTTTGCTGATGGTGGATGAGTTTCAATGACATGTCGCATGGCGCCTGTTGTTGTTGTTGTTGTCTATGCCGTCATCGACGCAACAAAGTTTATTCAGCCCATTCCTTATAACAGTTTCCTGCGTTGCTTGTGATTTGTTATAACGTTTCCGGATTATCGTATTCGCAGATGTAATTCAACCTTGGACTAATAGCATTGGGCCAAGATTCAACTCAATCTTCATCGGCCATGTTGCCCCGATCCAGACGATGACGCAATATGACTTAGTACGACATCTAATGCCAGAAAATAGTATCACTAAAATTAAATTTCAATAATAACAAAATATCAAATTTCTCCACTCATGTGATTATTTTACACTGAATCAAAAATCTAAATTTATTAAATATTGTTTTTTAAGTGAAGTTAAGGTTATGGTACAGTTGAATTCATCTGGTTTTAGTTAGTGGAAAAAGTTTTTTAAATTTAAAAATTGGATAAAAAATATTTTTTTTTTTTGCAATTTTGGTTGAGGTCATGAAAATGTTGTTTTAAAAAAAATGTTTTTGGTCATTTTAAGACGCTTTTTTTAAAATTCGGGGACACTCTTCTCTGAAGATAGCTAAGAGAAACATTTAAAAAAAATATATCTTTAAAATTGGCTCAGTAATTACTGAGAAAAAGTGGAAAAAGTTTTTCCGAAAAACCTTTCCCACTGATTTCTATATTTGACCGCGGCGCCATCTAGTGATCAAAGTTAGCGTAAATTCAAGGGTATCCAGCCCCCTGATTTTTTGTCCCCCCGCAGAATTCCCCTTTCTCTCATCATTAAAAAAAATAAAAGTCCCCACCCCCCCACCAAATGAGGAGATAAGGCACATGACATCAAATGATGTCATTTACATTCACGTGCTTATTTACTTCAAACATTATGCTATACGAAATTTAAGCACCGCCAAATTAAAGAAAAAATGTGAACTTGCTGAAAAGAATATTTTAGTACAAGAAATGGGCATTTGGGGCTAACTGTTTGCCTTGCACATACCTCGAGCCACTCAGCTAATTAGCTGATCATTCTATACTTTATCTATTCTTGTTAATATTGGCAAACTGAAACATTTTATGTACATTACGGTAGGTTTGCTGAATTATGCAACTGTGTTATGGAAAAAACCAAAACAATGTATTACAGAAAAAATTTCTAAATATAATAAAATAATTTAAATGAAAATAATAATATTTTTTTTTTTTTCATAAACAAATTTCAACTTAATTTTTACTACAATTTGCAGTAAACATAACTTAGAAGAATTTCATCATCGTTTCAACAAAAACCTACAAACAAATATCAATCATTATCAGTTATAACCATTTGCAGCAGCATTAAAATTAAAAAAAAACTAATTAAAATGTCAGATACCAGAATATAAAACTAGTAATTAATTTAAAAATACCATTATCAACACATCACAATTTCTTTCATTTTACCACAAGTGCAGATGAATCACAAAATGATTACATTTATTAGTTAACCATTTGCTTTTCCTGCAAACTATAAAAGTTCACCAGTTTTCAATAAAATTCACTGAGTTCATTTCTCTTCAAAAATGGCTTCGAAGTTAATCGTTGCAGTTACTTTAATGCTCGTCGTAAACGTAGTCATAACCGAAGAATCTGTAAGTTAATTAATATTAAGAACCAAAACTCAAAAATTCTTAAAATATTTACCGCATTTTCGCGAATATAAGACGCACACGAATATAAGTCGCACCCGAGTATAAGACGCACCTTATTATATGACATATACTAGATTAGAGAAAGAAACCGCAAAACATGTAAAAAATAGATTGTATAAGTCGCATCTAGGGTGCGGCATATGTAAAATATTGTATAACCCGCGTCTTATATTCGCGAAAACACGGTACTTAACATTCAGCCACGTTATAAGAAACCTAAACTTTAGATTCGCCACTAAATCGTGACAGACGTGACAAATTAAACTCACAAAAAAACAAAAAATTTTTAATAGGTTTTTATCACAGATTTTCACATACTGTATTTTTAAATTATTAGTTTTAAAAGCATTTTAAAAGTATTTATTGACTCAAATTAGCAAAAAAAATAATTTTTTCAGCAATAGAATAATTTTTTACAGATCTGTAATCTGTAATCTAGCTAGCCAATTTGAACTTTTACTAATCAATTAATGATAATTTAAAAGTCTTCGGGAAATATGTAGATAAACCCATCAACACAGTAAAAACAAAATTATCCATTTGCTTAAATACGCTTTTAGTTAAATTTAAATCTAAAAAGACTTATAAATCTCATTTTCAATGCATTTAAAAGAAATATTCAAAAGTACAAAACTGTACAAAAGATTTTACACCTAATTAGAGTCAAAATAATAACAAAAGACATTGTCATTGTACTGTACAGTAATGATTTTTAAACTAGGCTTGTAACGGAAGAGATAAGTCTGCTGAGGAATTTTGCAAACGTTTCCGCAAAGACCTGACACAAGATAACGGACAGGTAAATAAAAATTCCCTAAAATTTCCTTAAAATTTAAATATCAAACAGAAATTTTTATTTTATAGCTGGGAGAACATATTTGTGGTTGTTATATTGCTGCTATGAAATCAAATGTTAGTTAGAAATTTTCTAGATAGACTCAAGCAAATAATGCCTAATCTCATTTATATTCACAGAGCAGCTTGTGTAAAGCAGATTACAATTTTCCGGGTCTTCCAGCGTGTGAAAAATTATTCAAATCAGTAGGTAGTATTTAAGATATCATTTTATTCGAATATTAACAGTTAGAAGATCAACTTTTTTTTTTACATAAATTTGCTTCTGATTGTGTAACAAATACGGTATTGCATGTTAGATTAGATCCTTATAACTCTGGACAATCATGATATTCAAAATTAAAGTTAATGAAAATTGTTATAAGCAGACCAATACTCCTGAAGGAAATGATAAAGAAATGACCCTAAATTGCAACAACAAAAAAAAAAAGTTTGATAATCGAGTGAGATTGAGAAAAAAATAGCAGAGGTTATGCAATGAATATTATGCATGAAGTACAGTAAATGAACGCATCTTTCAAGTTTATTGTTGATAGCAGATATAGAGCTCGGTTTACCCGTCCGATTTTTGCATTTATGTTTACGTTTATGTAAGATCTCTAGTGACAGGTGACATTTGCGTATTTGTGTGTAGGCTTTCACACTTTATACAGACCTTAAATGTAACTGCAAATAAAGTAAAATCTAAAATCACTTATAATTTCAGCCTGGAAACAAAAAGGAATTTGACATACCCAACGCCTTTGTTAATTACTCCAATAACGTGTTGTTTACAACAGAGTATGACATTTGTGCAATGAAAGAAGATGAAGCTGAGAATCTGATA
>JAQFZP010002439.1:0-13697 GCA_034695745.1 Geophilus truncorum | reverse complement strand
GCTTTTTCTGTTCGACTAAATCATATAGATTTACTTTGCCTTGTGAAATTATTCGATCAGCATTTTCTAATTCGACCGCAATAATTCGCCTTTGTTTGTATTGCGATGAAATATACATAATTCCAGAGAGTTTCGAGCAATGGAGTGCAATTTACCTCAAACGCCCACAAGATCTCCCGCAGCAGCCGACATTTGCAGGCAAGTACAATAATTACAAACAAGAAATTAATTTTATTTTCTATAATTTCTATAATAAATTTGTGTTTCGTTTAACAGAATTTGTCACTGCGAGGGAGATGCAGATGCGCCGTTGATTTCGCCGTGTTACTGCGCAGGCAGTTTGCATTTCGTCCATCAGTCGTGTTTACAGCAATGGATCAAAAATTCCAACATCAAAAACTGCGAATTATGTAAATTTCAATTTGTGATGCACACGAAAATTAAACCCTTTTACGAGGCGAGTAAGAAGAAAGAAAAGATAATACTTCCTACGTCCGAAAAATAAGCAACATTTCAGTTTTGAGTTGGCATTAATGCGAAGATTTCATAATATTAAGCGTTGAGTGGCTAAAATTAACCACTATTACCGTATTTACCGAATTAAATGTGCACCTGGCAATAGAGACACACCCCATAACGAAAAAAGTTGCATTTTTTCGGACGGAGAGAGTACGAAAAAACAAAATGGAAAATTTGAATTTTTAAAATTTTTTTTAACTGTTACTTTTTGAATTTCAGTGGGAGAAACTTCACATGTCACGCATGGAGAGACATAAGTTATTTTGCTCCGTTATCTTTCACCTGATTGCCCTGATCTGCGTGTTGTGGTCACTGTTCGTGTTGATTGACCGCACCGCCGACGAAATCTATTTCAGTAACTTCGAGTGGCCATTCTGGACCAAGCTGGTGGTAGTAGCGGTCGGATTGGTCGGAGGACTGCTTTTCATGTACCTCCAGTGCAAAATGTACGTGCATTTGTGCAGAAGATGGCACAACTTCAACCGCGTAATTTACGTTCAAAGTCTTCCGGGCCACGAGCGGCAGCAGAACAGTACACTCAACCCTTTGCTTCCATCGAACCAAAGAACTCCGTCGGACAAACGCGAGTCCCGCAATCAAAAGAACGACGTCAAGTCGTCGTCCGAAGATTTCGAGTGTGTTTAAGTTATTTTATTACGGTATTTTGCGATTTTTCGTTTCGCGGTGATGATTGAAAAGGCAAAGAAATTTTTGATTATCGATTGTTTAAGTTTGGTTGAATTTCATTATGTGAGAGGGACCGATAAGCTCGAAAATCGAAGAGTAAATAAAAATTTCTTTAAATTCCTGCAAATTTATCTTTGGGAAAAAATCCTAAAAATACCTGAAAAGCCATTAAAATCTCTAAAATTCTCTGCAATCTTTGGTTAAAAATCCTTCTAAAATCCCTGAAAATTCATCAAAAATATCTTTAAATCTCTACAAATTTTAAATCTTTTGTTAACAAATTTTCAAAAATCCCTAAAAATATCTTTAAATCTCTACAAATCTTAAATCTTTCGTTAAAAAATCCTCTGAAATTCATCAAAAATATCTTTAAATCGCTACAAATTTCAAATCTTTGATTAAAAAATTTCCAAAAATCCCTGAAAATTTATAGAAAACCTCTCAAAATCTCAGCAAATCTTTGGTCAAAAAAATCCTCCAAAATCCTTGAAAACCCATTAAAATTCCCTAAAAATTTCTTAAAATTTCTACAAATTTTAAATTTGGTTAAAAAAAATTCCTTCAAAAATCTCAATTTTTTTTTTTTTTTTTTTTTTGCGAATCTGTAAATCTTTAATAAAATCTAAAAAATCCCACAAATCCCTTCCGGACGGCACTTGAGTTTATCCGACCCTCTGCTTTTAACAGAAATTCGACCAAATTTAAATAATGAATAAAAAAGGAAAAAAAAATGTCTATTTTTCGTCGCGGTGAAACGAAAAATCGTAGATGTCTATTCACTTTTTTCTCATGTACGAAAAATGATCGTTCGTTGTATACATTTTTTTATTTCTATCGAATCAAGGAGTGTTATTTGAAGTAAAAGAGATGTTGAAATTAAAGGTGCGAATGAGTGTTATTTTGATGAAATATTTTATTCCAATAGAAGATCATGTGTGAAGTTTGAGAAATACACGAAATCTAATAGATAGAGTTAGTAGCCAATCTACAAGTTTACAATCCAAATCTACACAAACAACAAGACAAGAGAAAATGGAAAAGCTGAAAAATTTGTCAAATTCAAAGTATTTTTTTTTTTTTTTAATTTTTTAATATATATATATATATATATATATATATTTATTTTTCATTTTGTTGTTGTTTTAAGGACATTTCAGATGGTAACAGGGTTGGTTATTGAATATTCGAACGAGTAGAGGAAGAGAAAATGACAACAAGGAGGAAAAATTCGGAAACGACAAAAATACAATAATAATTATAATCATAATAATCATAATAAGTAGAATGCGAGAAATCGATTCAATTATAATTAGTCAAAACTGAATTTTTCAAGATCAGAGATAGAGAAAGCGAAAGACGGAGACAGCAGAGTGGTTGGTTCGGTTTCTTACTTATCCAAGCAGTAAAACAACCACTTTTACAAGAAGACATTATCTACTTGTCCATTATAGATTGTTACGGTATTCAGACCAAATAAACATATTACCAAGTTATATTGTTTCGTGAAATTATTTTTGGCACCTCTCGATATTTTGCGAGATAATTGAATGTAAAGTTTCAGCTTTTCTCTTTAGATGTAAATTATTTGTCTCATATTCGATATGAAGCATTATCATCAGGGTTTTGCAAAACATATGAGCCCAAAATGTGTCTAAATTCTAAAATCTGTTTAAGTGCTTTATAAAACTTATTAAATCAATTTTCGATTAATTTAATATAGCATATTTTGGTCACCAGTGCGTATTGTGATGTACCGTACTTTAGAACATATTTTTGCATATTTTCAATATAATTTTTTATATAAAATAAAATGTAAAATAAAATGAATTATTTCACATCTATAGTTACGTGAATTTACGATTTTTACCTATTTCTGTTTTATCATAAAACAGAAATTGGTAAAAATCGTAAAGTGGCATAAGTTAGGGCTTATGCCACTTTTCGTAACGTAAGGACGTAACAAGTGTATGTAAATTGTCTTATGAAATTTGCAAAAGTGACCAGTGTTTATGTTGAACGTTCTTTTTCACAATACAAAGCGGTATTGCAAACAAATGAACAAAGTTTCACAGCTGAAAATTTTTATAAATATATTATTTACTGTAATTTGAGTCTTGAAGTGTTTTAATCTAGACTTATCACTTTTTTAATTAAATGTAAAAAAATTATGCTTTAAAATGTTTTATCATGTTTTTTGATTTTTTTTTTTTTGCATAATGCATGCTTAATTTGGCCATTCTGGAATGCATATTTGCAAACACCTGGTAAAAATAACAATTTGAGAAAACTCGTGACTATTTCGTGAATTTTACAACATTAGACAGTTTGCGCAAACGTTCGAAACGATTACGAAATCACAAAACTCAATTTTTTCATAGAATTTATAGGTAATTTCGATCCAAAAATTTCGGTGCAAATCTGGATTCATAATGAGTTACACCAAAATTTTTAGATCGAAATTCCGAATGTTTTTAAAAAAAAAAAATTGCATTAAAATATTGAATTTTTGGTTTCGTACGAAATACGCAAACTGCCTATTGTTATTTGCGATATATGAGATATTCACAATAGAGGGGTTGTGAAACAGCTCCGATATCGATATCGATACCGCTACCGTTATTTAAACAATTAAACTCGTGCGAATTTAATTGTTTAAATAACGGTAGCGATATCGATATCGGAACTGTTTCACAACCTCTCTATTCTCTCTAATATATGCGATATTTACGATATATTCAATATATCAGTTATTTCTTACATTACATTCAATTATCTCGCAAAGTATTGAGGTGAAGTGATTGTTTGTTCTTAATATCGTAACAATCTGTGATAGACAAGTAAAGAACTTCTCCTTAATAATTCAAAAATTCATTAACACTCGGAAAAATGCGACAACTTTTCAAAAATTTATTTGAAAAGATTTTTAAGGAAAAAAATAAAATAAAACTGTGTTAAATGTCTTTTTTAAATCATTAAAACTGTACATAATTTTTACACTCGAATAAATTAAAGAAAAATAGAATTAATTACAAAAAAAAAATGTCTTTTATAATCAATTTTTAAGACAAATTAATAAACCGGAAATCTTTGGCTGTAACAACCTGAGAAAGATGACTATTTTTTTTTTAAATAAATTATTATTTAAACCCCTTCTTTACAGAGGGTCGATGGAGTAGTAGAAGTTAGAATCGAAGGAATCCACGCGTTATTTGGGGGGTTTTACATGTTATAGCATTGCAACGCAAAACCTAGGCCCACTTTTAGCGAATTCCTCGAACATGATTCGAAAAAATAAATTTACACACAAAAAATATCAAATAATTCCAAATTAAAGACATTTAGTGGGGAGAAACGGTGAAAGGTCAGAGGTCACGTGGAAATGGACAAAGTTGCACACGGTCCCATTTGATTTTTTTTTTTTTTTTTTAATTTTTTTTTTTAATCTGGGAGTGAAATTTTAAGTAGATTTAAACTACAAAAACTTCAATAAAGAAGTTTTTTTTTTTTTTTTTTTTTTTGAATAAAATAAAAATTTCCCATCAAATACGAGACAAAAGTGAAGAGAAAAAAAAAAAAGGAAAAAAATTTGCAGATTGAATCAAATTGCGATTTGATCGTATTCATTCATAATTTATGAGGATTTCGTCAAAACCCATACCCATATTTCAGCCTAAAATAGTAAAAATCGGCTGATTCGCCATCGGGGAAGTGAGAAACAAACGTCGGCGAAAACGAGGCGCGTCGGCGACTTGCAAAAAAGAAAAAAGAAATTGAAAAGATTTAAGAACACGATTTCGCGTTTGCTGCCTCGAGATTTGGGAAATCGGATAAACGTCGTTTCGAAATTGAAAAATCAAAGTGTTAAACGAAAACACACCGAACAAATGAACGTGTAGACGCGATGGCGAGCTCGGTCGTCCGCTAATGTGCAGAGTGCGAGCACAAGGGGAGTAAAAGGGTTTGTTGTTGTTGTTGTTGTTGTTATTGATGGACAAACGATGGAGCCCCGCTGTGGGTGTCGCGGGTCGCAGCTGGCGTCTACTTGGTGGCCGCGACCGTGCTGAACATGTTGGCCGGGGACCGGCTGCGATGGAAGTGCACGTGTTGCCATTTGCCGTCTCTGCGATGCCACACGCGAGTTTCTTCTGACTGTTGCGTGTAAGCTCCACCGGTTCTAAGAATGAATAAAAATTTTAAAATGCCCACTGGTGGTGGAATTTGGCAGTAGGTGAAATTTCTGTTTCTAACACCAGGACTTTTTTCTTTTTTTTTTAATTTTTAGGGTGTAACGTGTTCAGTCCTCTAGTAATAAAATTAGTTACTTGAAATTTTTAAAAATACAGTGGAACCCGCGAGTAACGTACTCGGTTATAACGTTAACCCTGTTATAACGTGACTTTTTTATTTTCCCAGGCTGAAACCTTCTATTAGCTATATAAAAAAATTCGGATATAACGTAAATGTTTATAGCAGTAACCCGCTTATAAAGTAACGTTTCCGAGGTCCCCAGGGCTAATTTTACCCTTTTATAACTTTTATAAATTTGCAAATAAAATATCGATTTTGAAACTTTTAATGCTTTTATTACAATTAATTAACAACAGACAGCATCCAAACAAATCCGGTACGCTATTGTAACAAAAAAAATAACAGTAGGGGGATTCAGAAAAGCGCTAAGGATGCTTAAGTGCTTAAGCGCTAAAGATCAACTACGCATGCCCAAGGTTATTTACGGTGTTTCTGAGTGACCCCTTTTTTCGGTTTCTAAGATGAGATAAAATTTTAACCTGATTAATTAGAATAAAATCAAAATATTTTAAATTATTTACCTCAAATGATCCTTTCATTTTCTCTTCTTTCATATATTCTAAAAGCATTTTTCTTTCATTATTAGTCCATTGATGTCTACCATTCTGCTTTTTTGTTTTCTCCGCCATTTTTTATGACTGCGAAACGTTTACGCGCGTAAGATCACGTGTTTACGAGACTCGCGTAAACTTCCACACTTTAAAAAGTGCGGAAGTTTACGCGAGCCTCGTAGCGCCGAGAACAAAGGGCGCCGCTTTAGCACTGGTAAGGAGCGCGTATAAATGCACCCTTTAGCACTTTTCTGAATCCCCCTTTTCTTTTTTTCATATTTTTTAATGATATTTAGTCCTACTTTTAGATATTTGTTCATAAAAAGACCAAGCGAAATAAATTGTAAAAAAAATTAAGCATGGTTACTCAGAAATACAAGGTTGGAGCATGCACATAAGCAATCTTTAGCGCTTTTCTGAATCCCCCTACTATATTCGATTATCTGCTTATAATGTATAAATTACGTTATATGCTGATATTCGCTTATACTGTAAAAAGTAGGTTATATGAATGTAAAAGTTACGTTATATGAGAGTATCCGCTTATAACGTAACAATTACGTACTCGGGTGTAGCGCGAACTCGGTTATAACGTCACTTTTAAGCCGGTCCTTAGAGAAACGTTATAAGCGGATTCCACTATACAGTCGAACCCCGCTGTAACAAAGCTCAAGAGACTAAACACCAATTTTTCGATCCCATGAGTTTTGTTATAACGGGGTTCGACAGTAATATGATATTTTTGACTGAGTGTTTTAAATAAAATTTGACTGACTTGTCCATGTACTGAATGAGACGAACATAGGCGATGCAAGCAGCGTCGTCGCCCATCAGATGCACGTGGGGATTGAGTAGCGTCGTGTTGATCGCTTTGCAATTTTTGCCTAAAACTAAACAAATTAAATTCGTTTCGACTATCACTCACTACAAAACTGCTTTACCATTGTCGAAGTAGAATTTGTGAAAATCCATTCCTTCGACCAAATTTCCTAGACTTTCCGGCTCAAAAGACGTGATGTGCGGATCACAGATTTTTCTAATTAAAAAAAAAAAATTAAAACGAATTAATTCGTTACAACGAACATTTATTCTGGTAATAGAGCGAATGATAGTGGTATCATTGTTATGTTAGCAATAATCAAAAAATAGATATCTGTAACACCAGGTAACATTGAAAAATACTAGTTTCAAAACATCGAGGCGGCTATTTTCGTCATTATTATGCCGAAATTTTCAAATTTTAAGCCGGAAATCTTCGTTATAGCGAGGGAAATGTTTTTATTTCCGGCTGAAAATTTTGTTCTTAATAGTAGGTAGAATAGTGAAAGTTTAACATGCTTTGAAAAGGGTAACAAACACACAAAATTTTTAGTTCTTAATAACGGGGAATAGTTCCTTATAACGAGGTCCGACCTGTACTAAAAAGTAAACAAGTGTAATTTAAATAAAACAAATAATTAGTTTATTATTTGCACTTGTGTAAATATCGTTTTAACTGGTTAAAAACGAGATTTAAACACTTTTAGCGGCCATTTTTTCTGACTTTGATCGAGGAAAATTAGAAATTTACACGAGACCACTTATTTGCACGAGATTACCCACAGATGCAAATAATTAACAAACCCACCTACTGTACTAGGTGGGTTCATTTATCATTTGCAGTTTTACACTTGTGTAAATCGCTGGTTTAAATAGAGATTTACACATTACAGTAAATAAAATTTGGTAACTCAAAAATGTAAAACTCACGTATAAGCCTCGTAGTCGCCCGTGTTTATAGCATCGATCAATTGCTCGGTGATTTTCACGATTTCTTGTTTACGGGCTGCCGACAAAACAACGAATTAGCAAAAAAAAAAAAAAAAAAAAATCCAAATTTTTATGGCAGGCAAAATTCAGTTGCAAAACAAGTGCCATTAATTCATTATTTTATTTTATTTTTTTTATAATTTTTAGTCTAAATTAACTGGTTCTCCTCCCATGTTATTCGTTTCACGTGTTAGCAAAACCCAAAACACTTTTTTTTAATAATTTTAAAAAATTTTAAATCAAAAAATTAATAAATAAATAAATAAATAAATAAATAAATAAATAAATAAAAAAAAAAAAAATAAATTAAAAAAAATAAATTAGTTTTGTTTAGAAGTGTAAAAAAATTTAAAATTAGAGTGAATTATTTCAAAAATATCTAAAAATTCACGACCGTTCGGTCCAAACCAATACTCACAAGATAAACTGTCGCTCTTTACAGCTGAAAAAAGAAAAAAAATGTATAAAAAATCAAAAAAAAAATTAAAAAAAAAATTTATATAAAAACAAAAATATTTTAAAATATTTATTTATTCAAAATTTTACCCTCGACGACATGGGAGAAGTTCCAGTGCAAAGTGCAGCGGCCATTTAGAAATTTCTAATCGGTAATTTTTAACAAATTTCGAGTTTCTCTCTACAAATTACGTGCGAAATTCGTTGAAACGTCGTTCTTACCTTCAGATATAACATCGCACTGTGCCATTATATGGAGACTGTAGCGATCTTCTGCGGAAATCAGTCCAAAATGAGAAAAATGTGAACAACGCCACGTCCAGTTCAAATTCCGTTATTATTCTTATTCTTATCATCATCAAAACAATTAATTTTGATAAAACCTCTCATTTAACGACTTTCATCTAGACAAATGTACAATTTTCTCGTAAATAAACTACGTATCTAAGCATCGAGAAAGTAAACTGGACTTAATATAACAAATTCATTTTTTTTTTCAAATTAAAAACACAAGTGCAGCATGCAAAACGCACAGACTTGAGTTTCTAAACTAAAGCCATGCTCCCATAACTTCTAACGACAAACAAGAAGTTTCACTTCTAAAGGCCACCACAGTGCACTGACATTTTCTCCATTCATTCACACTTTACGAGACCCTCTTTCCCATTTCGCGCCCACGAGAAAGAGAAGAGAAATCGCGACTTCGCGAGTTGCGCGTTAGAGCAGCGACTGCTAGTGGCAGCAAACGGAACTAAAATTTATCGTCTTTTGTACATTTCCGCTTGTAAATTCTATAAACGTAATAAGTGTGACGTAATCATTGTTGAAAAAACTATTAAAATTTAAAAAACTTAGTTCACTATATCATCGCTATCGCTATTAGTAAAATTTTTTTATAAATGTTTCGCTATCACTTTCTAAAATTTCACTAGTTTTTCATTTTTTTTTTTTTTGCTAACATCAGAAATTAGAAAAATAAAACTTTTGTTAACAAAATCTTAATAAAATCCTTCTTGTTTTTATTTTTTGCAAGTTTTACTAAAGTAAATCGATTTTAAATTAAAGAATTTAAGTTTCCTGCAAGATCGTACGTGGTCATGTCGCAAATTACAATTGCTCTATCTAAAGATAACATAAGCAACCAGCGACACCTATTAACTAAAACCTTTAGTAAAAAAAATAGTTTCGCTATTTTCTCGCGATTAGTAATAGTTTTTTCAACACTGTTTATACAGTGAAACCCCGTTATAATGAACGAATTTCTCTGTCCTTTGAGCATCGTTATAACGGAGTTCGACTATAATAAAAAGACAACATTTTTTAGTTCCACTTTTCACCACTAAGCAGCCGCCAATTCGCCCACTAACTAAACTGCGACTAAATTAAAAAAAAAAAAGGAAACAGAAAACTTATAAAATCATAAACAAAAACTTACCTGTTCTACAAGTAATTTCGTGAGTCACTTTATTGTCGCTTAATGGAGTAGATTTAAATTCTTGAGTAAATCGAAATATAAAAAAAATAAAAAAAAAGCGAGATAAACAAATAAATAAATAAATAAATAAATAGAAAAAAAATAAAACAAATAAATGAAACTAAAAATCTAAATCTGCGATTTAACGTGCAAGGCCCACGATTAATGGGTTAAAATCCCGTTACCTTACATTCAATTTACGTCGCTCGTGCATCACATCAGAGACTCGTGCCACAAATTATTAGTGAAGTGAGTCCAGACACATAGAAGTGAAGTGTGCAACGACAAACGGAAGTACCATTAACGGAAGTTACCTTCTGGTTCACGGGCGATCACGGTTTTGCTTCGGTCAGGCGCCAAATGCATTGCATCTGACCGCGCATAAGAAACAAAGTCAAAAAAAAAAGAAAAGAAATACATGATATTTTTTTAAAATTTTAAAATTAATTAGTTCGTGGGCTTTAATTTAAAAAACGACTTGGTTTTGCAACTGTTTGTTACGGCGCTCCGATGCCAGGTTTTACCTTTCACGTCGTCTTCTTCGATTGTGGTGCTGCTATCCGTCGATTCTTTCACCTGCGATCCGTCTCCTTTCTTGTTCACGATACTCCGAGCTGTAAAAGTTAAAATCGATTTTAAAAAAATGATTGAAATTTGAGTTTTATGTCGTCTGCTCACTAGGTCATATGTTCATATCGCAGTGAGAAGAGAAAAGATGGGAAAATGCAAAAATCATGCATTTTATTCTATTTTTATTATATTATATTTAAAACTGGGTTTTTGATTAATTTTTATGATGTAAAATTTTGTTTAATTTATGGTAAAAAAAAATAATAAAAAAAAAGTATTTGATAATTAGATAGTTTGCGCAAATTTCCGAAACGCAAAACTGGTTACGCAATAAAATTTTTTCACGAATCTATGACAAAATGCACAAACTGTCTAATAAAAATGTTTTTAAAGTTATTTTTAAAAAAATATTTTCTTTATTAGATTTAATTACGAACCACGTGTCTTCTTTCAATTTCTTTTTCTGCTTTTTAACGCTTCGATAGGCAACTACAATTACGTTCTACATCTATGTATTTAATTTTTTTTTATCTATTTATTATGTTTACAGTAATGTTTTTAATAATTTAATTTAATACGAATTTATGACGTTAGAACACGACACGAAGCAAAAGCAAAACTAAGTAGCAACGAACTACCATCAAAAACTAAAAAAAAAATATCAAAAGAACATAAAATTTATCCGTACGAATTGCCTATTGACTGCCAAGTTGTTGGGAAAGAAAAAAAGCGACACAGAAAAAGATATTAAAAATCAGACATTTACCGTGCGCATCATACTTACTAGAAAAATTTCTTGTGGCGAGCATCGTTGTCAAAATAGCGCCCTGGTGATAAAAAGAGAAATTAATACAATTTTTATCAATTTATTTTAAAGTTTTTTTGAAATTTCACTTTAAGTTTTCGCCGCGCGTTGAATTTTTTCAGACAATCTACAGTTTCTTGACGATGTACCACGGATGCTACACGTTCCCGTTGCTAAAAGCGAAATTAAAAACGTAAATAATTTTTAAAAATCTGAGTTTACAGTGGCGTGGCGCAACTTACGCAAATCCAGGGGTGCTTTAGGGCGTCGGCAGCGACAATTCGTTTGGCAGGGTTTACAGTAAGCATGCTATTGATTAAGTTCTTGGCCTCTGGTGTCACAGTGTCCCATTCAGGCGATGGATACTGATCACAACAACAACACGCCATTTGTATCTTTCTTTCTCTTGTTCTCTCTCTTTATTCTTGTCAACTCACATCGTACGCTCCTGCTTTGATTTGAGCATAAAGCCGGTGCTGGTCTTCATCCCAAAACGGAGGGTAGCCGACTAGTAATATGTATAATATAACACCTACATAATAAAAATTTTAATTTTTAACAAAAATTTTATACATTTTTTTTTTGAAAATTTTGATTTTTATGTATACCACAGGCCCAAATATCCACTGGTTTACCATACGGTTCTTTCTTTAACACTTCTGGTGAGAGGTATCCCGGAGTACCCGCAAATCCTAAATAATATTTTTTTTAAATACATGAAATCTATTTTTTTTTTAAGTCAAGCAAACTGAACTGGTTTGTTATTAAATGTGAATTTACTCATAAAAGGTTCAATCGCAAAAAAATCTCTCGTCTGATACCATGTGACAAGTAAAACCGAATCAAAATTAAAAATTCAACAACAACTCGCATCAAAAACTCGCGAGTGTGAAAATACTTTTACAAACAACTGCATTCAGAAAATCGTGTTTTGGTGTTTTAGGTTTTGTGTTATAGGTCTTAAGATGCCATTTCCGGTTGTGTTTGTGTAATTAAAGCTGCCGTCGGATCGGATGATCCGAACCGGATAACGGATTATCCGACGTTCGATTCGGACCAATAAAATTCGATCCGAAACAATTTCGGATGCGAAACAGATTTGTTCAAATCCGATCCGACAAAATATGCATTATTTTAAATTAAATTTTCAATTTTTTTTAATTTAAAATGTAATAAACAACCAAATATTACAAAATTTGAATAGTTGCGTATTCATCCGATCGGACCGCATATTTCAATCCGACGTACATAATCGGATTGGATCGGTATTTACCAAAACCTAACCGATCCGGTCCGACGGCAGCCTTATTTTGTGTTTTGGTTGTGTTTTGTGTCATAAAACCTAAAACACAAAAACACGACATTCTAAATGCAGCTATTGTTTTGTTTGCTGTTTTATTATATGATACTACAAAGTGCAAGCAATAATTTTTCTCGCGCAAGTTTGGAATCTAGTTGAAGTGAAAACCACCTTTACAAACGATAATTAATTGTTGCAAAAATAATTTGCAGACACATTAAAATTTGTAAAAACCGAACTCAATAAGTGACTAGTAGCATTCAAAATCTTAGTTTATTAAGTTTTTGTGGTTTTTGAAAATCGTTTTTAAACACACAAATGTAAACAAAAACCATTTTCTAAAATCCACAAAAACCAAGATATTGAATGCCACTAATGTCAAAAGAAAAATAGATTATGAGAGCTGAAACGATTTATGACGTCATGAAGTCCGCTGGCCCTGCATCATAAATTGATCTCATGGCTTTCATTGTTTGTCAGCGACTGATCCGAGATTTAGTCCAGAAATTCTCTTGAGCAGGTTTCCTCGCGTCACTAACTCAGAATCCCCAGAATCCAGTTTTCTTTTGACATTCACCATTTGCAATCTTTTTTTTTTTTATATTTTTTTTTTATTTTTTACAAAATTTAAACGTTTCAAAAAAATTAGGGCTTGATCAATTCTGATATCGGTATCAGATATCGGCCGATATTTCAGTTACTGATTCAGATTTTTCAAAAATAAAAATTCAGTCATGTTTTTATTACATTTTCAGTGTAAACGTAATAAAAAGTTAACAAAATACAGCAATTTCATAGTTTTTCTTAAAGATATGTTGTATAATGTTAAAAAACCAAACTTTTTCGAAAAAACGAGACATAAATAAATTTTGTCACAAAAGCAGAACTAAATCAAATTTAATATGTAAAACGCTTCAAATAAAACTTAAAAAATATTTACAAATTTTAACTACTCTTGTACAGTAATCTTGCGTTATGTACTAAAACAAGAGAAAAATACTGATTTAGAAATTTTTTTTAAAATATCTACAGTCAAATTCCCCCATATCTGTACATATTAGGGCGAAACTGGGAAAAGTGGCCGAATATGGGAGCTGGCCGGGTAAGAGAGAGTACAGTCGAAACTCGTTAGTACGAAATTGCTTAATGCGAAAAACCGCATAATGCGAAATAATTCAAAATCCCCGATTTTTTCCCCACTGATTCAATGCTATTTTC
>JAQFZP010002438.1:0-13704 GCA_034695745.1 Geophilus truncorum | reverse complement strand
TTGAGATGCCTTTGATACGTTTACAGTTTCAACATTTTTTACGTAACAGCACAAGCTCTCACCACCAACCCCACCCCCAGGGATAATTTAATTTATCATAAAAAATGGGGTGAGTTCACCCGACTGTTCGGCCTGTGCCAGTCGGACTTCAAAAGTTGTCTCCTTGTTCTGAATTTCTTCTTTGATTCTATAGAGCCAATCTTTTTTGGATTCGGCACCATCTCTGTTTGGGCAATATCAAAATCCATTGTATTGGGTGTGCCCTTCTAACATTAATAGCTGATGACAGTGGCTGCAGGCCAGGCATAGCTCTTTCTCTTCTTTGGTGGTGGTGGATTTTGGCCAGCTAATTCCCTGCTTTTTTTGTTCTGCCACCACGCTGTTGTTCTGGACATTTGCACCATTGTAGGTGTTTGATCAATAATGTAATTAAACGATCCTGCTACATTACTTAAGGTACAGCCTTGTAGAGCTGTAGTAGCAATGGACATTGGGGTTACGAGCAGTAAAGGTGGCTGGAAACTTAGCATCAGTCCCATTACAAGTTGCCATTCCTGCCTGTTCTTCAACTTCTGGAAGTTACAAAAAGTACACAAAATGAAATGTAATCTACATAATGTTGATTATAGAGTGTTTTTTTGTTTTTGTTATTAATGAGTTCTCTTTCACATAACACAAATGGCATTTCAAGTTAATTGCTTATACAGTGTGATGTTTTTATTTGATTCGCCATTACCTAACATCGGCTGAACTTCAAAAATAGTTCCATGTTCATGTTTTGGAAAAACCATCCAAGACATATGAGAAGATTTTTCTTGAAATAAGAAATATGATCAGCACGGCTGATTATGCAATAAAAACTTTGAAAAAAAGTCCAAATACTACTCTTTTTATTTTGATGGATAAGGTGCCAGTAAACAATTTTTTTAATTGTTTTAGATGATTAATTAATTTTTTTTAAAAAAGATTTTATAAATCTTTAAAAAAAAATCTCCAAAATATCTAAGAATCTCTTGTTGTCACCTTTGACTTCAAACTCACACTTGTAGTCGAACATTTCAGGATAGAAATAAACACACGTCTTATCCATATGAATCTTTTATTCGGACTAAAAACTTAAGGCTATAAATAGATACAGAAACTTCCCGTGGGAAAAAATTGCGTTGGCACTTCCAAACATAAAACTCCCTCTAGTGACGACTTGTCACACTAAACTTCAAACATACCGACTTTCAACACAAAATTAATCAGCAATCAATAAATAAATAATATTAATACAATTCTTACAATAAAACAAACACTTTACACAATAATATTGATAAGAATACATAATTAAACAAATAATACTCTAACATCTCTTAAATTCAGAAAAAAATCTTTAGAAAAATCTGAAATTTAAAAAAAAAAAAAAGTCCCTATTAAAAACTAAAAAAAAATCTTTTCCAATGTCACGAATCGTGTGATTGAACTGTGGCAAATTCTTAGCTATTGTCAACGATTTTACGGGATTGAGATCAAGACGATTTTTCGTAATTAGTTCTGATTTGGCTTTTCGCAATACTGATAATTGAGGCAAATGAGCAGGTTTTGGATCACCGGGCCGCATTATTTAAACTGCACGCAAATCTCGCATAGCAACCGCGCACATTTTCTTTTCAGCCAACGTCAATGCCATAGTCTGTCGATTTTCGCTTGTCAATAATCTCTTTGTATTCGGATGGTTATCAGGAACTTTTCCAATCTTACAGCAAACGAAAGTTACGGGTGTATTTGTCAATGGTTCCTGTCGATGGTGATAATTAATTGAACGTCGCACGCAGTACAATTGCCACGAGCTTTCATATAAAAATTTCTGGATTTCGTAGCAGCATTTTCTTAAAAGCCCACGAACATGGCAAACGTAAAGCGTCCCAAATGTAATTGTTAAGTACATGTGTCCAAGAACCGCGTTTTAGCTGCAATCGTTCTCGAATTTGTTTGTTGTCTTTGTGAAAGGCCTTCATCCTTTGATGCTTTCCAGTACAGTCACAACAGTTGTATCGCCTCCGCCAGGAGTACGCTGACATACTGTACCCTTCGGTTTGAATTGGCGCTAAATCGGAAATGAGTTCCTCTCCGTCTTTGCTCCAATTGTGTCTGTCGAAATGAGCATGGTTTGGTTCCATTAGCTGCGATATTCTGCTGGGGTGCTTTTTCCACCGCTGCGGTGGTGATTAGGCTCGTCGGTGGTGCGGCGGTGAGGTGTGGGAGATTCAGTACTCCGTTTATGTCAGTTTCAAGTGACAGATGCTGGAGTCAATTGCAATAGTTTATACCAGATAAACCTGTTTAAAACTATATTGTGAAAGTTGGTTTTAAACAATTCGATTTGTAATCATTTTTAACGCATGGCTCATGCGCTGCAAAATGAGTGCTCGAATCAATGTTTGGACCATTTTCCAGAAGAATATTGAATTGGAATATTGAATTGCTTAAACTCGAAGAATCGGTTGCAAATAAAATTCCCGAAACGGCACAAAATCCAAACAATCAGGCAGTGGTTTCAACTCTATGTTGCTTTGAACTGTAGTTAGGATCAACTGAGCTTTATTGTTTTTGGGTTTTCTCAAATGGGTGATAGAATGCGGGTTCGCGTAATCATAGATCAACTGCTATGACGTCATCTTTATTTTCACGTACTTTTCGAGTCCAAGCGATGTAGATCTATCATACATTTGTGTTTGATTTGTGTTTTATTTAAACTGTCTTCAAAAATTTCCTATTAAAAAAAATTATTTATTTTAATGATTTTTGTCGTTGTTGTCACGGTGTAAGAAGTCCAGTACCTTGACAGAAATAGCAGCGATGGTTATCTGTGTGACATGATGATCCGTATCCAGCACAGATGGGACATAAATCTACTCTGTGGTCGTGATCTACAGGCATGGTCAGCGAATGCGGGGTCGGGACGTTTGTGATGTGCGGCATTCGGATTTTGAGCACCCATTCTGGACTGAAAAGTGACACTTTAACTTCCTTTTCGTTTTCCTTAACTCCAAAAGTGACAATTCTTGGTCCGTGTAACATTTTTCCGCGGTTTTGATTATTTTTTGAATTTTCATTGTTATAACTTTATATTCAAGTGCATTTATTCCTTTTTTTTTTTATTACTCATTAAGTGCATAGTTTTTTGCTCTTCCGAGTGGTCACCGGAGACGTCAAGCATCATTTCATTTTTATTACTTTCTTACTTTCTTTGTTGTTTCCTCGTTTTTACGGAGAAATAAAGGGGTAAATAGTGTAATTCAAACTCACAAATAAATTGCTTGGAACTAGTCATTGCATTGGGCTAAACAGACTCCAAGCACAATCGCAAACTTGTCGTCTTTTGTTGCGTATCGCACGAATCTACCAACTTGATTGGGATGACCACAACTACCGACCATTTCGAAAATGGGGTCCGCAAAGGAGATGTTGGATAAAAAGACGAAACTGTGGGAATCGAGGATTTCTTCATCCGAGAAAGAGAGAAGTCACGCACTTCCGGAACTCATATGAAGGGAATTCCACAATTGTTTATCGACAATATTCGTGCCAAGGAGGCGTTTAGGAAATCCGAAATGTTACGTAAAATTGCGAAATGTGTTGCGGCCGATAAATTACCAGAAATTGTTAGAATTGTGCGAATGTTTTTTTCTGGTGAAGAAACAAGCTGCAATTTTAATTGAGGATGTTGTTGAAAAGATACATGATAGTTTATCTACTCGTATTTCAAGGGGTGAAATTGAGTTTTATTAATAAACTCGCGAGGTTGGTTTCTGAGTGGTTGTTGCTACGAGTACGAAAGAAAGTGCATTTGTTAAGATCAACAAAGATGTGGATTTAAATGTAGTTATTCCAAAATTGTAGAATATATAATTTTCTTTTTTATATATATAAAAACAGTTGAAATAATTTCGTAACTATCATTTAAATATACATATATTTTTATTTTATTTCAATTTCCAACTTCCAAGTAGAATTAGTTCAATTACTCGCCATTCTAGACATGTACTTAGCAATGGTGGCGCTACTCAGCCAAGAAAAAATGACGTCACATCACAATCTACGTCCACTATAAGCGCCTGCGCGCCACGCTGCCACGCCTGGCCACGCCTTGTCTTGTTCGTTCGTGGGTGACATGATGAACAACCTGTGCCTAGGAAAAACTAAACTATATAAACTATATGACTAAAATTTCATTTTAGTCGCATTGAACACTTATTGAAGGTCAGTAGATGATTTTTCTTAGAAGAAACGTATTTTATTTACATCATTTTAACTTATTTGGTAGACAAACTAATGGGAGGTCAACATGGCGCCCGGTAGAAAACTTCAAGTTCGTAACCCACAACTTACCGAGACCAGGAAGTACATAGTAGCAATGGATTTGGTCGCCTCTTAATGTTTAAAGGTGAGATAAAACGAGATTTGTTTTTTGTGGATGCAGTTACTTAATATTTATTTTTATTTTTATTTTACAGACCAATGTTCACCAAAATAGTTTAAACAATGGCGACCACTCATTTTATCATACGTGGCAAAAAAAGGAAATCAAAACCAATCGATAAATGAGCTGCTACTACAACTGAACGATGAAATAAAGGTTCGTAATTTGATTAAAATTTGATTATATAACTATATTTATTAAGTAATGTAAATTTAATTTTCAGAAAATTATACGGTGATGTTTATGTTCATGGAAGATAACGGTTAACCTCTTACGATGCAACTTGAATATTTTGCACATGGATTACTCGGCTGTACGATGGTTTCACTATGAGATATTGCTGTTACCGTAGCTTAATTCGGATCGTTGATTTCAATTACTGATTTTACTTTACTGATTTTTTAATTTACGTATTTATTTATCACTTTGAAGTTTGAAAACAATTTTAATAATTTCTTAAATTTACAATTTATTTATAGTGTGTCTTATTTACTTTGATTATGTAAGACCACACATTAAAGGTTATGTGGCTTTAGTTTCAATTACTAAACAATTTATCGAACTTGCATAATTTTCAATTATTTTACTTCAAATCAATCAGTTTTATACTTGTATATATTGGCCGTGTAAGACCATGCATCGATATTTAAATGTGTGGCTTTGGTTCAATTATAATCATTATTTATATACAATTAATCAATTTTATACTTTGTATGTATTGGCCATGTTAGACCATGCATCAATATTTAAATGTTTGGCATTGGTTCAATTATAATCATTATTTATATATACAATTTATCAATTTTATTTTATTCTAACATTTTTCTACTTCAAATCAATCAATTTTATACTTTGTATGTATTGGCCATGTTAGACCATGCATCGATATTTAAATGTTTGGCATTGGTTCAATTATAATCATTACTTGTATACAATTCATCAATTTTATTTAACTTAATATTTATTTACTACAAATCAATCAGTTTTATACTTTGTATCTATTGTCCATGTAAGACCATGCATCAATATTTAAATGCGTGGCTTTGGTTCAATTATAATCATTATTTATATATACAATTTATCAATTTTATTTTATTCTAACATTTTTCTACTTCAAATCAATCAATTTTATACTTTGTATGTATTGGCCATGTTAGACCATGCATCGATATTTAAATGTTTGGCATTGGTTCAATTATAATCATTATTTGTATACAATTCATCAATTTTATTTAACATAATATTTATTTACTACAAATCAATCAGTTTTGTACTTAATATATTGGCCACGTAAGACCATGCATCAATATTTAAATGTGTGGCTTTGGTTCAATTATAATAATTATTTATATATACAATTTAGCAATTTTATTTTATTTTAACATTTTTTACTTCAAATCAATCAGTTTTATACTTTGTATGTATTGGCCATGTTAGACCATGCATCAATATTTAGACGTGTGGCTTTGGTTCACTTATAATCATTATTTATATACAATTTATCAATTCTATTTAACTTAATATTTATTTATTACAAATCAATCAGTTTTATACTTTGTATATATTGTCCATGTAAGACCATGCATCAATATTTAAATGTTTGGCTTTGGTTCAATCGTAATCATTATTTCTATATAACTTCCATAACTTCCTTTATATCCAAAGTTCCATCAAATTGAGCTTCAGTTGTCAAAAGTTCTCGAATCTCGTCGTTACAGCATTGAATTTTATCGTACTTAGTTTTCACAATTTTGAGGTTTTTTATAACGTCAAGTTCGGTAGTGTTGGGATCGTCCACTTGTTCGATGACCGAGTTCACCGCGTTGTTGAAGGCTCTTCCAGTCGAAGTTCGTTCTGCACGGATGGTTTTTTCAGTTCTGCCACGTGGTAGTTGCTGGATTTGGTATGTTGGATTAGATTCGTCCATCTTGAAATCGAGTTCTGCTATTCTCTGCTACTTTCCACGCTGTCCCGGGTTTCGGCATCAATATTTCAGCTAGAAATATGAAGATTTTCAGGTTCAGATATTTGGGGTGTGGATTTCGTCAGATTTGTTAATTTGATTCAATTTTCAAGTGTACGTCTGAAGCTATTGAATTAAAATTTGAGACTTGATTGATTGCATCTCTATGCTGATACTTTATTTGGAGCAATGGTTACTACTAGGGGAAGGGTTAGAATGTCAGGAGTGTCACGTGTCTCAGAAACGCTAATTAACGACGTCGTGAGACACGTGACAGGAAACTACAAATTCAAATACAAATAAAGTCAAATAGACCTCAATAATTCAAGTTATACAGTTTAAAGTTAAGTAAATGAAACAATCGAGTATGAAATAAAACTAAATTACAGAAAAGTGGTCAAACTAAAGGTAAATTTAAAATAAAATAACAAATTTCAAAAATTCAAAATTTAAGATAAAAATTAAAAATTGTCAACAAAATTCACTTAAATTCAAATCAATAAAGTTCAAATAGAATTACTTATGTAATTCGACAAAAAGCGCACTCGGGCACAGGCGAGCACATTGTGGGGCAATTTAGGCCTTAAAGCGCAAAAAAAGGATTCAACAACAAAAAACAATTTGAAAATCAATAATGGACTGGGCATCATAAAAAAATTTCCGGTTCCCAATTAAAACCTACCACCGTTATAAAAAAAAAAAAAAAACCTTTGTATTTTTTTTGCGAGAATGGAACATCAATTAAGGCAAAAAGACAACAATCGTGGTTTAAGTATACTATCTCTTGAACTGTTGCTTTTTGATATTCGGAAAATTTAGGTTTAGGTTCCGGTTGGGGAAGGGAGGTCGACTTCCTGAACCGCTGCAGGAATTCGTTGTCTGGTTAACATAAGCGATACGGCTAAGTCTTCATCTCTAGCGGCGATAACGAGATTGTACGTACTTGAGTGACTTGTAGTACATGGGCCGCTTGCTGTCCATAGCGCTGGGATTCCGACCTTTGCCTGGTGCACTGCCATCGCTTTGTTGGCCTAGTTGCCGCTGTCGATTTTCTTTTCTCGTTTGAGAACTGTGATAAAATCAGATGTTCCGAGAACACGTGCCTTCTCTCTCCTTTTACTGCTTGATCGTAGACGTCGGACGTTTTAAACACAGCTACTTTCGGTTCGTTCTTGTTGTTGCCTGTTGGCTGCGTCATCGGGTTAACAAGATAACAAGATTTTGGACATTCACCAACATCACTTTTCGCGCGTATTCATCTACTTTCTCTATATTCTCTACCAACGGGACGAAAAACTTCTCGGTATGTTTCACATAGCTCTACCCCCCCCCCCCCAAAAAAAAAAATGCCGTGAGGCAGCACAACAGTTTTTTTTCTAAAGTGGTACAAAATCATTTTAAAAGTCACTTACAACTTTTACTAAAACTACAACGTAATAAAAAAATGAAATGAATAAGATACGAAATTTAAACTTACAGAAACCTGAAAAAAAATAATAAATTACACAGCTTACTATATGCTTTTGGCACCGTAATGTCGAATATCACGAGACCGGCAAGGGCGCCTACCTGACACCCCGCAAGGCAATCACAGCAAAAGTGACAATTTGTCACCTGATAAAATTCTCTAAAATTATTATAAAAGTTTTATAAAAGAAATCTGTCCTCTCCTTCCCGGCCGTTAATGATAAATGACAGGGAAGGTTTGGATCGTTTTTCGGTTGCTCACTCGTCGCAGATTTTTTTCGCCTGCTCGATCGCCTCGTCAATCGTCTTGTTTGCCGGCGGCGTCGCTGGGTAGCTCCTCCAGGCCCCATCCGGCTTTAAGTGTTCATCTGGCAAAAACATGGCCTGATCTTGCGCCGCCGTCATTGCTGTGATGCAATTTTTACAGCTGCCGTAAGGTATTCCCTCTCTAATGCGGCCGTTTCGCCATTTTTCGGTATCGTAGTTAACGAGATTAATACGCATCAAATACGTTAAAATTAAAGTTCTTTGTGTTGAACTTACCAGAATTTCAGTCAAATTTTTGATGTTTTTCTATCAAATTTTACGTCGCATTTACGTCTTACCTCTTACCTTTACCTTAATATATCTTTTCTTACTCTTTTAGTTAATAAATTAAAAGTTATATATTGATGACATTTGGTATAATTTGAAATTCTTACATTGTTTGGAATAAATTTTTCTTTTAACTCTCAATATTGAATAACATTTTGATTCCTAATTTATAACAATAAAAGTCCAGAAAAATGACCAAATCATACAGCAATTTTAAATATTTGAATTTACAGTTTTTAAACAATGCTCAATTTACATTTTCAACAATATCAATCTTAGATGAATTGACAAAAACATAAAAAAAAAAAACCATACTTTTTTCATATTTTAGTATAATTATTAATATTATTATTATGTCAAGAAAATGTTATTCAGTTTTACAAAAATGAAGTATCACAAATATCATAAAAAAATTACTAAACATTATTAGTTGATGAAGTTATATGTTCCAGAGCCTTTCTAATGGGTTTTGTTTGCCTACTCCTCTTTTGTTTTGCGAAATGTTTGGATCGCAGCTTATTTGCCATTCCTTTTCCAATAACGTTAAATAACTTGTGTAATATGTGTTGTAAAATCTTTTGTTTCAGTTCATCACTTCCTTGCCACATATTAGAAAATAAAGATTGGATAATTGGGACTCTTTGTATTTCACAAATTACCTCTTTTGGCGGCAACGCTTTACCACGAACAAAATAGGTGTTTAAAATGTGTTTGTACGTAACTTTAAAAAATTTGTAAGAGGCTTGTGGGGGCCTGTTGTTCCGCTTACCTCCTACGTTCCTCTGCTGCTCCATCATCTGGCTTATGGTCTGGATTGAGTGCCCAAAGGGCACTCCTAGGCTTGGTAAAGTTGCTCTAATCTTGATGTTGATGAGAGAGAAATGAATGCGACTGGGTTTGATCGTAACAGCAAAAGAACTGATTTATTGGCACAAGTGACCGCGCGAGGGCGCAGCGAGCGCATGCGCCCGCTTACACCTCCGCGCTTTCGAAAAACATGGTCAGGGGTGACCTACCCCCCCAAAAAATTTCGGGAAGGCAGACATCCCTGTACGAAATTTTTACAAAATGATTTTTTCGAAAGGTTACAACTGGTGAGAAAATGAGTTATTCGTAAAATGATTTAAAAAAGATTCTTCTCCTTACACTATTATTATTAAAAACAACAGTTTTGTAGATTTTACCACTAATTTCACAACGCTCGCAAGAAAAATAACTCATATGATACTTTATACACTTTAAAAATGCTCTAACTGGTGCATCGCAAATAAAAATACATTTATTCATGTTGATGCAGTAGCTTTTACCTAAAAATAAAATCTTATTAGTGATGCAATTTCTTAAATCGCTAGAAATGGCTCTAAATATAAGTTAACATTGAAGAGTTTTCTTTTGCTTAACCAAATGCCAACAATAATGGATTTTTATTATAAGACTGCATTAAAGTTGCACATATTGTTGCACATATTGTTGCTTTTTACAATTATGGAAAGGCACTCTCTTGGGAAATGGCTAGAAAATTAACAGAAACTCATATTAAACTGCCAGCTTTCACTAAAATGAAAGTAAAATATGCTGTCCAGGTAATTAGTAGATCTGTGGCAAGTGGAATTAGAACTCTTGTAATGGGGGGAGAATTAGAACCTGAGGCTGTTCATACAGCAGAATTTATTGAGGATTTCAATGATTTATTTGACTTATTTAACAGCAGTCAATTGTGTGAAATTACTCCTCTAAAATCGGCATATTCTGGCAGTGAAGAGCAACTGAATTTCTTGAGTAGAATGGAAAATTTGATTAAAAATATTAAATAATGTTGTATAAGAATTGAGAAGTTGGAATAGTTTATATTGTGTGGAATGCAACCCACTTCCATTATCTACGACTTGAGGAGGTAGCAAGGGTTTTTTAAATGATACGTTGTTGGGAATCGTTTTCTTTGTTCCTCTTCTTTGGCGATGCTTTTGTCACCTTTCTTTTCTTCTTGGGTGACTTGGCCTTTTCTTCTTTCTTTATTGGCTTGGTTTTTTTTCCCCTGCTTCAGACAGTTGGGATGAGATAATACTTAAAGAAAATAAAGGATTGCATCTTTTCAGGGCCATTTTAATGAGGCCAACTGGACCACAAGTCTAAAGGAGTACTAGATAAATACATTACTGAGAGGTGGAAATTAAAAACTTTGATATGTTAAGGGCCCAGTTATGATTTTTCCCAGGGCCCTGAGAAACATTAAGACGGCACTGTGAAATAATAGTGAAACTAAGATACATTAACATATTGTACGACGTAATTAATTTTAGTTTAGAAAAAGATCTTTCATTGTTTGCCACTGTGACTAGAATTGTTAAGAAAATTTGCCGTCATCTGTTAATTCAAGGCGTTGGATGGTGGTGGGAGAATTCTTCTAATTCTCTAATCTTCTGTTGTTAAAAACTCACCATTTGTTTTTCCAAAATGATGGTCAAGTTGCCTCTGAGTAACAAATGAATTATCTCTTCTTCTCCTTACACTATTATTATTATTAAAAACAACAGTTTTGTAGAATTTACCACTAATTTCACAACGCTCTCAAGAAAAATAACTCATATGATACTTTATACACTTTAAAAATGCTCTAACTGGTGCATCGCAAATAAAAATACATTTATTCATGTTGATGCAATAGCTTTTACCTAAAGATAAAATCTTATTAGTGATGCAATTTCTTAAATCGCTAGAAATGGCTCTAAATATAAGTTAACATTGAAGAGTTTACTTTTGCTTAACCAAATGCCAACAATAATGGATTTTTATTAAAAGACTGCATTAAAGTTGCTAAAATTGGATAAAAAATTTTGGTGAGCTTTTATACAAGGGAAGCCCGGCAATATTAATGCTAAGTTAAAGCATACTTTCACAAGAATTAAATCCGTTTTTTAATCTTGTTTTTATTCTCTCTTCAAGTCCAAAGTGCATATATTCATCATTAGCTATACCCATTATAGTTTTGATAGTTCATCGAGTCTTGAGTGTGAGGAAGTGATCTAGAATCTGTTGGTAAATCCTGCTCAGGATAAAGCAGTATTAGACGTCGTAACAAGTTTGTGAGTGCACAATGGGATATCGTATGTTAAAAAGCAATGGTTATTATTTGATAGTGTCACGTAAATTTTTAGGCATTTTTGGATTGATCAGTTTTTGCACAATTTGGACTTGTTTTAATGAAACTATGTGACAGTAAATCATCACATACAGAGTCATCAAATTTTTCAACAAATAGGTTGTGTTGGTTTGAAGGTGCTTCAAAGTCAGTGTTTGTAGTTTCCCAATTGTTCACTGAGGGTTTCTTCAGGTTGTAAGTCGGCACATACAGATATATCACAGTTATTCAAATTGTCAGTTGAATTTGATTTAAATCCAGCAATAAGATTGGAATGGACAGTGGTATCTAACATAGTTGAATTATCACATTTAATTTGTTTGATATCATCAGTCAACATTTTCTGCTGCTCTCTAAAAAACTGTTTGTCTGTGAAAAAAAGCATCGGATTCTCCGAGGTAGCTGATAAAATGTCCGCATTTCGCCCGTTTTCGAGTAAAATTTTTCTTACCGAATCTTGAACCAGGTTCTTGACCAACTGAGAAAGTTGTTCAGATTCTCCTAATCGTGTATACTTGTACAATAATAACTTTCAAGATTTAAAGATGTATTATTAAAATTGGGATTAAAGAGATGTACAGTATATAAGGCATCATGAGTTTACTTTTTGTTTAAACTCATCTGCTCTACTGCATCAGAATAATATATTCATATAAAATAGTTTTTATATTTGTTTTTAAAATTAAAAAAGTTTAATCTAAATATTATGCTAACTCAATAACAAAGTCATGAGTAATAAAACGGAATTTCTTTAGCATATAAATCCTGTCTCTACTCATCGTAAGTTCAACACGTCATCATCATGATGATGATCATTTGAAAAGCTTTTGTTTGATGATTGAGGAGTTTCTTGCTGTTGTTGCACTGCTGACCTTCTCGATATTGGGATGTCTCCTGCGCTTAAACATAGAATCAACGATCGAATTCTGGTTCGCACATCTGACGGCAAGGGATTGTTGTAGGTAGCTCCGAAATTCCTAATTCTGGAAAATAAATTTTCAAGGCAATCTTGATTAAGGCGATTAGTTATAATGAAATCACCGCCTAGTTCTTTTACATCTCTGTAGATCCTGTGGGAATTCTTTAATTTGCCAATTACTTACGTTAATAAAACCAAAATGGCGGTATATCTAGGGGATTTCCGAATTCCCGCTGCTGTAGTGAAACAGGCTTACGTTTCCCGAATTAATCTTACTTACCTGAACTAATTGCTCAACTCTCAGAAATAACCAAAACTTAGTTATAAGTTGAAAATATCACAAAGGCACTTTATTAATGTGCTAGGAAAAATAGAAGGGAATACAAAAATAGACTTAATAACTAGGACTAATAATAATTAATAAAAACATGGTAAAGACTAGAAAATGTAATGTAATAAAATAAATGATGAAAGATGAAACACGCAGTATAGGTTAGAAAAGGGAACTCATTGGTTAGCCCCTCAAATAAAGCAGGGGCTGGACCTCTTCTAATTACACTTGAAGACAAACGTGAAGACCCTGGTTTAGACCTCCAAGATGGGGGCGGGCTTTCAGATTTATGAGGTCTTATTAGCCGTTTTAATCGCTGGTGTTGGAACCTTCTTTAAACCCCACTGGGCTCGGATTTGCGCTTGTTTTTCTGCCCTTTTTAATAACTTTTCTCGTTCTTCCTTTTCCCAAGCCATTCGTGCCTCGGCAGCTTCAATGTCTGCTCGACGTTGTGCCCACGAACGAGTTAGTGGTAGAGTCCTCTGGTTAATGATGGTTCGAACAATAACAGGTTCATCCGCATCTTTAGGTGGCTTCTTTCTTCGCTTCTTGACGTAATACCATGGAAGATACCTTATTTTTCTACAGGAACTGAAAAAATTTATTGTTTATACTGTATGACGTACCGCATTTATTAAAATCTATTCGAAATCAATTATTGGCTCATAATTTTATTTATAATGGGCATGTGGTCTCATGGTCACATATTGTTGCTTTTTACAATCATGGAAAGGCACTCTCTTGGAAAATGGCTAGAAAATTAACAGAAACTCATATTAAACTGCCAGCTTTCACTAAAATGAAAGTAAAATATGCTGTCCAG
>JAQFZP010002437.1:0-13704 GCA_034695745.1 Geophilus truncorum | reverse complement strand
GGTTTTCCCCTTTTCAGCTTGCCGCCTAGCGAGAGTTGGCGTCCCTCGAAGTCACTTCTCGTCGCGCGCGGACAGTAGCAAGCCTGATTTTTGCCTAGTAACCATGACAATTTTGATTTTTAATTTTAACAATCAAACTGCGCATGTTCAAAAGTCAATTGTTGCCGCCAATTCTCACCAGACTGCATCCAACTAGTTGACTGTTCTGCCACTTGGAGCGCCAAGCTCCGTGTTGAGTTGCCAGTTGGGAACATTGCGATCTACTGAATAGTCACACTTCTGTTAGTTTATTTACTTCTGCTGATACTATACATGACTGAAGCCATAACAAGAGTTTTAGAACTGCTTATAGTTGTAACTGTAACAACGATGATTATTCTGGGGGTGTGTTCGAAAACTCAAACTCAAATAATCGTGGTTAATCTGGTTATGGTCAGCGATTGGTTACCCACAATTCATATTGGTCACTCAGTCGTTTTCGAACGATTCGGTTATGGCAGATGTAACCAGCGTTTTCGAACGAGGGTTATGACGTCACCGCAACCATAACCAGAGTTTTCGAACGGTTTGGTCATGACCGAAATAATCACGGATACTCCAATTACAGTTTACGAACACACTCTGATCTGATTAGACTTTTCAAATTTCAAACACACTCCAAACTCATTACAAATAATGTTTTCATTAAGTAATTATTTTTCGACATCTTTAAAACCCAGTCCCCGATCCCACCAATCAATCACTGGTGCATGTGCGTCAACGAGTTCTGTGCAAGTCCGTAATCATGATGCACATGCACACGCAATCCAGACATGTTATAGTTCATTGCATGTGATAAACTCTGACTAGGCCCGAGCGCCGCAGCTCCGCCAAAAGAGGGCACCACTGAGCATGACGTAGACGTGTCTGAAACTGAAGGCATCATGGCGGAGTAGTGGTGTGGATGTTGGTTGATTGAAGGCATTGTTGTCATGGGATTTGGCTGCGTCTTCCACGGCGTCATGTGAAAGTTGTTGTAGTCATTATGGATGGTGGTCAGTGGCGGCTGCGTTGGCCGAGGTACGATTGGTTGTTCTATTAACGTAGTTGGTTCGGGGCGATGCGTTGTGTATGTTTGAGTTCTCTGTGCTAGAATACTGCGTTCGTTGCGACGGAATTTGGCTCTTCTGTTTTGGAACCATACCTGGAATGAAGGAAAATTGGTATGAGTTAAGCTGGGTTCACAAGCAAGCGTTACACACCAACAATAAGATGTGTTTATACTGTTTATGCGCTGCATGAATACAGAGTTGAAATTGTTTAACTTCATCGCACGAACTCGTGCGATCCAAAATGGCGCCGCCCAATAGCAAGGTTTTGCGGCGCCATTTTTTTACAACAATAACATGGTATTGTTCTTTTGCATGTCAACAGCCAACGTGCGTTGTTAGCACGTTATCATCACGAGATCGCAATCGCACAACAGAATGTTGTGCAATCTGTTTGTGCGTTAATGCATGCAAACAACGCATGCATGTGAACTTAGCTTTAATGATGTTTGTAAAGCGTTGTGCTAATTCCACAAATATTTTTACTGTACAAAATTTTGGGTGAAATTAATTAGAGTAACGTTATAGTAACGAGTAACTGTAATTAAATATTATAGGAATTGTAACTGTCTAAATTTTATACAAAGTTACTATAACTGTACCGGAAGTAATAAATTACTTTTTTTTAAATAATAACTGTAACTTTTAACTAATTACTGCAAACGAAGTAACGATCCCAAACATTACATTAACATATCTCAATTACATATATCACAAAATCCTGACTAACAAAACCCTAAAATCAATCTAATACTTAATTATTACAATTCTAAAATTTATGAATAGAGTTACCGAAAACTTGGTACCGAGCTATAAACATATAACCAAACAAACTAAAAACTTTGTATATTTGTAAATTTATATCTTATAGGTACGTTACCGTACCTTAAAATTTGTCAAACAATTTGCAAACAAGATTAACAATATTTTCCAAACTTACAAATCCATATCTCAATAACACAAAACTAAATTTTCTAGACACAACATAATTGAATCAACAATTTCACTTCAATCAATAACTTGTCCTAATAGGATCTAGCGACCACCAACAAAACAAAAATCCAAGAAAACTCAAAGTTGAAAGAACGAAAACTGCAAATCTCATTGCAGGCAGAAATAGAAAAATAAAGACGTGAAGAAAGAAGAAAAAAGATAAACAGCAGACCCTATTGGTTCCACCAAAAGCACGCCCTCTTGCAATGTGCTAACCGGAAAGGGCACAAGATGATTAGGGCTTCAAAGTTTACCCCTCTTCCATAAATTTTGAACGAGTAAAAAGTGAACAATGAAATATCTTACAAGTTAGTGAATGATAACATCATAATCATAATATAAAATAGAATAGTTAAAAGAAAATCAGGATTTCCAACAGTCAAGTAAATGACTGTCCACTAATGCCACAACTGATAAATTGAGCACTTTGGTACACCAAAATAACACCAGAGTGGGACTAAGAGTGCTAAAGTCTGCTCTAACCATTTCTAATCAATCTTAAACAAAAATTGTCAACATTTTACTCATTTACTATAAAATTTATATTTTTTGATTATATTTTTTTAAATTTGTAATATTTTTTTAACATTTAGCCCTTAAAAGCTGAAAACATGAGATAAAATATGGCAATCAATAATCATGCCACATAGTGAAATCTACATCATTGCAACTTAATGATTTTGTTATAAAAAATGGTAAAATGATACCGAAAGTGATGACGAAAATGATGTAATGTATCGCATCGATATCGATAGGAAAAAGGATAAAAGTGACAGTGAAATCAGATAAAAGAATGTATCAAATAAAACTAGAGATGTGTTAATCTCTTATAAATAATCCTTTTTTTCCAATTTACTTTACTACATCAGCGCCCCACATATAGACTGTGGCAATTATTGGAATTAACATTTGAGAATTCTAGTGACAAAAAATTTGAAATAGAATAAAAAAATTTCTAATTTTACAGTAATTACTATTACTTTAAATCTAATCTAATCTAATCTAATATATATTTCTCAGTTGTGTGTCTGTCTGTGTGTCAGTGTGTCTGTCTGTCTGTCTGTGTGTCTTTCGATAGGCTCAGTTATTTGCGGGCCGATTTTCACCAAATTTGGAAAGAATGCCCCAAATGCAATTCTGAATCAAAATGCGAAAAAACATTTGACCAGTCCCTTTTAGATTCCCCGGAAATGGACAACTGGAATTGCTTGGAACACGAAGTCGCATGCTGATGCATTGTAAGCACCGAGAACACGCGGGAGACGGTTGACAATGCCACACGAAGCAGCACGAGGGTTTACTACAACATTTTCACTACAAGAACATTCCAGGCAACAATTTACAATAGCCTCGCAAACAAAACCATTTAGAGTTACCAATTCAAACAAAAACACAGTGAGCACTGACGAAAAGGACCAGGGAAACAAGGATCTCCTGTAGCGAGCGTTGAGCGCAGCGAATCGCGAGGCGTTTAATAGTGCAAAAACAGAACAGCCGGAACGGCAACAGAATGAAATCTGGGACAGGAACAGAATGAAAGTCGGGACAGGAACAAAATGAAGGTCGGGACAGGATCTAAAAAAAAACACGCTACTGTTTCCCGTAGCGTAGCACTAACAAAATAACACACTCAAAACCCACCTAATTTTATCCCACCTAACAACACAATTCAAATCAAAAAACCCCGCCACCCGACAAACAAAAAACAAAAAAACAAAAAACAAGCGACTGTATCCCGTAGCGTAGCTGGGACGGGAACAGAATGAAAGTCGGGACGGGAACAAAATCCATAGGACCAGGGAATCAAGGACACAAAAGTAAAAAACCCAAAAAACACAACCACTGAAAACAACACAATTAAAAAACCCAAGAAAAAACAAGCTACTGTATCCCGTAGCGTAGCATGGGTATACTTCTAGTAAACAATAAAATTGTTGGAAAACATTGTTGTGACACCAAAACACGTGTTAAAAATGCCACATTATTATTTAATGTGACTTTAACATTGTTATAATATTGTTAGAAGTTTGTGTTTGTTGTTAATGTGTTGCACAATGCTACAACAGAGATACTTAATTTTGTAACAATATTGCACTGCTAAAACAGTGTTGTAAAATCAAAAAAGTGTTAAAAACGCTGAATATTGTTTAACATAATTTTAACATTGCCAGAATATTGTTAGAAGAGTGTTTGACAAATTTGTGTTTCTTGTTAATGGATTGCGGGAACATAAGCAACAATGGGTTTTATATTTATAACTTACAAAACTTATTGTTAAACTTATATTTAACATGTAATTTATAATTTATGTGTATGTTACAATATAATATACGTTATATAAAAATTTCCCGCAAAGTCTCTAAAGCTACAACAATGATACGCAATGTTGCAACAATATTGCACTGCTGAAACTCTTTGTCAAATCTCATTTAACAACAATAAAATGCTAAAACAAGCTAATTTAATGTTGCAACAATGTTACAACAACATTACAGTACTGAAACTACATCATTCCAACATCTCCACAACATTGCAACATCACTTCACCACACTCAGAGCCTTCTTTTCACCCAACAATATAACTCTTTTAAATTACTCATTTGTTTTGACAAGAGTTGATGAACCCTACAACTGCAAAAAATATTCCAAAAATGCCAAGTATGTGTAAAGACGACAAATGACTAGTCTTCCAACCCGATTAATGCGTCACTTGCCTTTAAAAGCCCTAATTTTAAAACAAAAACAATCAACATAAACCTTAAGACCTCCAACAACTGAAAAGTTTGTGGAATAAATTTAGGCTTAAGTTGCGCATTGTTGTTGGCAGAGATGTTTGGCGGGCGGACGGGCGTCATGGTGACGAGACGCGACTACACCGCCGTGAAAATCAACCCGAAATAGAGCCGCGTTCGCACTGGACCTTGACGGACGACTTGTCAGTTTGAACTAGAAGAGCGGACCGGAGCGTAACATCTAGGATCAGAATTCACCTTTTCTGGTGCACAGATTTTATCACCGCGAATTTCTTTTGTCAGACAAAACGTCGTGTGGGAATTTGATAGGTTTGTTTTTTAGTTTTTGTTTTTTAGTTTTTGGGAATGTAGAATGTTTAGATGAATAAAAAAGATGAAAATGTGTGGAGTTCTTTTATGTTTTTGAAGGTTTTTGAGGTTTGTGTTGTGGGTTTGAGGGATTGTGTTTAAAGATTGGAGGGGATTTATAGGGAATTTTTAGTTTGATTTTGAAAGATTTTTTTTGAGCGCTGTTTTTTGATTTTTATAAATTTATCTTTGTTTCTCGTGATTTTTATATAAATATATAGCTTGATTTTTCTCTTGATTTTTCCAAAGTTTAGTTTGATTTTTAAATTTTTCAAATTTAAAAAATGTCTCTTAATTACTCTTGATTTCTCTAAATTTTCAAAGATTTAATATGATATTCAAAAATTTCTCAAGATTTCCTTTGATTTAAAAAAATTGTCTCTTAATTGCTCTTGATTTCACTTAATTTTTTTTTAATATAATTTCTCTTGATTTTCAAAGATTTGTTTTTAGTTTTTTTGATTCAAGATTTTTTCAAGATTTTATTCTTGATTTTCAATAACTTTTCAAGTTTTATTTTTTGTTTTTTCTTAACATTTTCAAAGATTTTTCAGATTTCTTTTAATTTTAAAAAATTTATTCAAGATTTCTATTGAATTCTTTTGATTTTCACAGATTTCTTTTTTGATTTTTCTTAATTTTTAAAGATTTTTCAGATTTCTTTTAACTTTTAAAAATTTATTCAAGATTTCTCTTGAAATCTTTTGATTTTCACAGATTTCGTTTGATTTTTTCCTGATTTTCAATAATCTTTCAAAATTCCTTTTTTTTTTCTTTCAAAATCCTCTTGATTTCTCCCAAACCCCGAATCTCTTTAATTTCAAAAACCATAAAAAAAAATTTTCAAATTATATCAGTAACCCATTCAAGGCTTTGTCAAGGCTCTGCCAAGGCTATTGTCAATCCCAAAACAACCTTCAGCCATTGACATTTTTTGTATGGTGCACAATCAACGCCAAAACATCAAACCACCAAATCCCCACTTTAAAATGAATCCCATCACAACTTCAAATACACCAACTTCTATGACCTCTGTGATGAATTATTACTTTGGTGGTTAAATGCGCGCATCAGAGTGAGCAGGGAACGAGTATTTGAGTGGCGAGACCTGAAACTCATCATGAGGCGTCGCCATGCTCGCCCGCGCGGAAACACCAGCTGCTTGGGTTTCGCATGTTGGCCACCATTAGCCTAATTGTCTAATTTCGGCAGAAATTGAGCCCGGTCCCTACAGATTTGGGGAATGGGGAGTGGCAGTTGAAAACCCCGGCTCGTGTGACTCCCGTGGACTGCTTAAAGTCGTAATACAAATTCCACTGTCGTCTGGTGTTGAAAATTGAAATTTGCTTTAGGAAATTGTTTCTCGTTTTCTCGCGAGAACATCTCGTGAGATTAATTCGAGATCACGAGAACGGAGTCGGTGACCGCCATTTTGATTTTAGATAGATCGAGTAAACAAGTCAAAACTTCTTAGTGTCAAAAGCAAATACTTAGGGTGTAACAAAATACAGTACCGGTACCGTTACTTGGATTCATTGGAAATATGCGATATTACAATACCTATATATTATTTAATTTTTTACTTTGATATCGTGAATATCAATATGAATTATCAAATTATACTGTATATCGCAATATTGCCCAGCCAATATTGCCAATAGTTGACCAATAATAACCGTAACCACCAATTATTCCGGTTAGAGTTTCTGTCTTTTGAATACGCATACGCTCTTAATGAACTAGCTTATACTGTCTACAATAAAAATAAATTTAAAACGGCATTTTACGTGGATACTGAATTACTGACACTAAAAGGTAGCATAACAGTAAATTAAAATTAAAAAAACTTTTAATTTGAAAAAACTATCTTTCTATTGTAAAATATCCTAAAAAGTAAAAAAATAAATTTTTCTTGCTTTTAATGCTACTTTGAAAGATAGGGTGCTTGCATTCACACTAAATTTCATTAACCACAAGCACCCTATCTTTCAAAGTAGCATTAAAAGCAAGAAAAAATTTATTTTTTACTTTTTAGGACATTTTAAAAATTATTTTTTACTTTTTAGGGTATTTTAGAAAGATAGTTTTTTCAAATTAAAAGTTTTTTTATTTTTTAGTTAGAAATTTTAAAATATTTTTTTTTTGTAAATTGATAACTAAAAAATAAAATTTATAACTAAAAAAATGTAATAAAAAGAAATGAGGTCAAAACAATTGCAATTTATCTACGAAAATTGTATTAACCGCATAATTTTTTTGAAAATTGATACTCAAAAATAATATTTGTAACTAAAAAAACTGTATAAAAATGTAAAAAGAAACGCGATCAGAACAATCGCGTTTTTCCTACAGAAATATGCGATTGTTTTGGCCGCGCGGCAACAGTGTACGATTTCCGTGGGACAATCAACGATCGTTTTGACAAGATAAAAGTTATCAATGCTAACCAAATAAGTTAAAATGTAATACATACCACAAATTAAGCGTTTTTTAATTGTAAATGGGATTTTACAAGCAACGAAAACAGTTCCAAAGTTAGACCGGGCGCCATTACGAATTTAGCCGGTCTGTGATTGGTCGAGCGCTACAGCCGACCAATCACAGACGACCAAGGCAAATTCAAATATCGATGTTATATCTTTCTTTGAATTTTCGTTTAAAAACATTTTTTAACCTTAAAAATATAAAACCTAGCCAAGATTAATCTCCAGACTTAGAGCTTTTCAAAAAACCAAACATTATTAAAATTGGATAAGGGGTTGTCGAGATATCGTGGAACATAATTCGTAACAAACTCACAAACACACACACACACACACACACACAAGACGAATGCAATAGAAAGTTAGTAATAAAAAAAAGAGTAAGTAATGCAAGTTTGATTCGGATTCTCAGTATGGTACGAATACAAACCACGAAAGTGTGGCCTTACAAACTATATAATTTATTAATTCTTTTTAAGTCAAATATATGACTTCTTCTAATATCTAACAAGTAAAATAAAGTAGGGCTTGACTAATATCATGAAAATTAAAAATTGACTGATATCTGACATTGCAAATAAAAAATCCAATTTCGATTTCTTTTTTTTAAATACAGTAGTTTTATAAAAAAAAATCGCCATAAACTTAAAAAAAAATAAATATATTAAAATTTTATTTTTTTAAACCAAGGAAATGTGGCAAGTCACAATTTACGATACATTTTATTAATTTTAAATTAAATCAGTCTTGCGAAAATGAATTTTTATTTTCTACTTCAACGTAATCAGTAGCGTAAGTAACTTCTGTTTTCCTCCAGAGTTCTGCAATGTTTCGGATTTGTGAGATTTTTTTATTATATTATTATTAATAATAATTAATATTATAATTGGTACTGCCTTGCGCTTTTGTGAGATTATAAGAGTTACATTATAACGTAATTATAACGTTAATTATAGTTACCAATAGTCAATATAATTGACGTTGTAATCACGTTATCCGATTACAACTAAACTCTAATTTTAAATATGGTAGCAACTTACTATTTAAAATTATAATTTAGTTGGAATCGGATTTCGGATTTAATCGGATTGAACCGGATTGGATTAAGGACAAATCCGAACTGACTTAAAAAAATTCGGATCAGTAATATTTGATTCGAATCCGGTCCGAAATCCGCGAAGAATTGATCAATCCGACGCAACACTATTTTTAAAAACAAACATATTATAAACGTAAATATTTTATCACGTTTATACAACATTTTCTATGCAAACATAGGCCAAACATCAAATCCATTTTTAATATTAAAAATCGGAATCAGCAGCCAAAATATCGGCTGATATCAATACTCGATATTCTCAGTACAAATACAAACCACGAAAGCGTGGCCCAATAAACCATCAATCGAAATTCTTTTGAAATCAAATAAAGAGTTCAACTCTTTATTTGATTTCAACAACCGATATAGGGTCGAACCTCGATATAACGAACTAGCTTATAACAAATTCCTTGTTATAACGAACTATTTCAAACTCCCGTCTATGTCAATCGTATACTAATTCGTCTCGATATAACGAACCAATTTTTCGGTCTTTTAAACTTCGTTGTAACGAGGTTTGACCTGAATTTAAAATCAACTTCTCATCAACATACCTGAACTCGCGACTCGGTCAAATCCACTCTTCTCGCCAACTCTTCCCTCACAAACGCATCTGGGTAATGCGTCCTTTCGAAAACTCTCTCCAAAGCGTGTAACTGCGAGTTCGTAAAAGTAGTCCTATTCCTCCGTGGCTTTTTTCTCCTTCTCCTACTGTTTTCCAACGCCTCTCCACACTCGTCCTCTGAAAAAAAAAAATGAAAAAAATGGTCAATTTTCACCCAGTTCCAGTTCCAGAGTTCCAATTAAGCCATTAGGAAATAATTAACGACTTGTGGGTCAGCGCTTTAGCTGATAAGGGTAATAGGCAAAACCAACCGGAAGTCGCTCCGAGACGCCCCCAGTCGCGAGAAAGGTAATAAATCGTGGCAGGGGGGAAGGGGTGGGAAAAGAGGGATTTTAAGATGGAGTCAGAGGAGTTTCAGAAGTGAGACTCCCTGGGGATTCAGGTGGCGACACGTTGCAGGCTCCCTATTTCGTGCGCTTGGATTTATTACATGTTTGTTTCCACCACTTGACACCAGATAGCCCAATTTGAAAGTTGGATCAAGTTGTTTTGGATGTTGTAATAGAGATGTTGCATTTTTTGGGGGTTTTAAAAGTGGAAGTTGTGTTTTTTGAAGTTTTCATTTAAGGAAAAAATTGGATCTTTTTTAAGTTTTTATTAAATTTTGTGTTGATTTTGATGGGAGTTTTGGTTAAAATGAACCAATTTCATTTTTTGGTTAAATTAAAAAAAAAAAAAAAAAAAAAAATTTAGTTTGTAAATTGAAATTCTCATACAAGGTATTAGACCTAAATTTGATATTTTAATGTGTGGTTTTGAAGTAAGTTATTTAGTGGCAGTTGTTAGTGATGGAAATATGTTTTTCAATGAGAATATAAATAAATCAGAAAGATTCATTAAAAAAATGAAAACGTTGTTGAAATATTGTGAAAAAAGGAAAGTTTCAGTTTAAAAGTATGAAATTTTCACTAAAAAATTTTAAAAATTTGAATAAAAAAATTGAAATGTTTAAAAAATTAAAAAGTAGATAATAAAAAAAAAAACAACACAAAAAATTTCATTGTAAAATTTCTTGAAAAATTGTGACAAAGTGTCAGTAAAAACATAAAATTTAATTTTTTAAAAATTGAGAATTTCAAAAATAAAAATTCAAAAAAAAATTCAAAATATTTAAAAATGAAAAAATGTTATTGAAAAACATCAATAACAAATTAAAAAACAAATTTTTTTTTCAAAAATTATAATTATTTATTACAATAATAATAAAAAAAAAAAAATTAAAAATGGTAAATATAAAGCTGGGTTCACACTAGTAAGAAAATAAGAAGAATAGAAAAAAAGACAAAAATAAATTTATTTGATAGGTGTTCACACTTATAAGAAAAATCATGTTTGAACAGCCAATGCAAGGTCAAGGTTCATGACTCATGACCTGTGAGCCTGTGCTCTCATTGTTCGGTAATTCTTCTTATCAGAAAATTCGGATGTATTTAACTTAGCTCAGAACATAAAAAAGGGGTTGAAATTCTTCTTATAAGCAATAAGAAGAATTAAATTGAATTCTTTCTTACAAGTGTGAACCCACCTTAAGCAAGAATGGATTCTTGATATAAGTCATAAACACAAAACTTAACTAAAAAAATGTATAAAATTCACTTTAAAAAAAAAATTAAAATATCAAATATCTCCACTTTATCACTAAAAATCAAAACTTACAACTTAAACTAAAAAACCCAAATTTCTACAATTCCCCTTCAACCCCACCACATCAAATCAAATCAAACCAAACCAAACAACCAAATCAAAAACCCAAGCAACTTTGACTCGAACTATTCTTTCAAATTTGACTCCACCCAGCACGTGTCGCTTCCATCTTACACGTGTTCACATGTTTACACTTTTCCCTCCTTTTATCCCACTCTCAAAGGTCCTAAATGGGTGAAAGGGCGTGTCATCTCCTCCCCCGTCCGGCCCAGCCCCGTCTTTGGCCGGACAGGTGGCGCCAACGCGGGGGAGGATTGGAGGAACCTCAAACAACCCCTCAAGTCTTTTGGACGGGACTTTAATTGCTTTAGTGGTTTTGTTTCCACTCAACATTTGGCCTATTTTTGCACGAGTTTTATGTTTCTTTGTGGGGTTTAGAAGAGAATCAGTTCAATTATCGCATCGCATTTCACCCTTGAACTTGAAGTTTATCGATGGCGGCAACATGAAACGTATTATATCGAAATTTGCGCATCTAACGTGCAACATGGCCGCTGCGTGCGTGATAAGAACGCGGGATACAAGATTTTACAATTTTTTTTATTTTATTTTTTTTGGGGGAAAAATGTGTTTTTGCTGAGTTCTCTCTTTTTTTTTTTTTTTTTCTGTAATTTGATTTTTTTTTTTTTTTTTTTTTTTGGTGGTGATATTAGTGGATGATAACAGTTATAGAGAAGTTTTGTAATTTTTTGGGTGGTGTGATAAGGCGGAGTGATTTTTGGTATGTAGGGGTTGGTTGGTGATTTTTGATTTTTCGAGTTTTTTTGTTGTGAAATTTTAAGTTTTTATTTTTTATTTTTTTTTAAACTAATTTTTTTTTGCTTTTTGATATATTTTGTGTTGTAAATTTTGATTTTTTTTGAGGTTTTTGATAAAGTTTTTTGATAAGAGTTTTTAATAAATTTTCAAATTTTGGAATTTTTTATTAATTTTCAAATTTTCAAATTTTTAATTAATTTTCAAATTTTGGAATTTTTAATTAACTTTCAAATTTTGGAATTTTTAATTTATTTTCAAATTTTAGAATTTTTAATAAATTTCTACATATTGGTTTTTTTTCAGATTTTAATATAATTTCTAGATTATCGGCTTATTTATTGCTTGTTTTTCTTTTACCCCACTTAATGATCTGGTGTTATTTTGTGTAAAAAGAAAATTAATTTTACCACTTTTTCACTTTAAAAACTTAATTAACTAATAAAACCATTAATTTTATATTCACTCATTGAATAATATCATTTTTAGTCATTAAAACTCACATCAGACATAAATTCACTTAAAAACCACCAACAACAGCCATTTTTTTAAATTACATTACCACATTTTCATCCACAAAATATTTTTAAAAATCTATCTTATAACAACTAAAACCATCTAAACACACCTAAAACTTCATACTCCATTTTTATTTCACTTTTAAAACAACTTCGATGATATTCAGCAAACCTTAACGCGAAGCGCCATTAATTAATAGCTGCCATCTGTTGAGATTTTCAGAAATAAAGCAATTAACTTTTTTCCCCTTTTGATTTATTTACTCTGACATGACATTTTTAAATTCTTAAATTCTCAAATTAATTAAATAACTTGATTACAAAAAGCGAAAAAAGTTTCCGATAAAAATCTAAGTCCTCAACAACATGTAGGCCGCGATACGAATCTAAAACTTGCAAATCACGTAACAGTTTTTCAGTCATTCGACACCAAACTACGGTATCAATTTGTTTTTTCCTTTGGCTACAGATATTATAAGGTTATCGTTAAACCGATAACATATTTTTTTCGCTTAATCTCACCGTAATCAGTAGCTAAACTGAAAATAACATCATGTGATAAACATCGGAGATTCACCGATTAAATATCAACGAAACGCAAACGAGTTTCGTCGTTTTTTAAAGTTAAAAAAAAAAAATTTAACTTTGCTTTCTGCTTCTCGATCTAACTTTTCTTGTCCGCCATGTTTTGGAAGAAAAATCGCAATTGTGAGCATGCGCGGTTGGGTTTTGTTGTCACGTGGTGTGGTTTAGGATTAACTATTTCTGGTTTTGTGTTTTATGGGTTTGTAATCTGATTGGATGAATGGTGAATGAAAATATTAATTTTCCGTTTTCGAGATGATAGTATTGTGAGCGTAATTGGTAATTAGTAATTGGTGCACGAGGCTAATGGAGTTTTAGCGTAATTTGATACGGAAACAAATGCGATAGTGGAAATACGGTGGGATATCAGAAAAAAGTAATTTGAATTTGTGAAATTTTAGTTTATAAAATGCAAAATGAAAAATTTTTAGGTTTTAGTATTTGTTGATGAAAAAAATTACAATTTTTATGATTTTAAAAAAGATATTGATAAAATTAATATTGTTCTGTGGCTTAAAACGTGAAAAGTTAACAAAGTTTATGTGTCTCTCAGTGATTATAGTTAAAATTTCATTTTCATATTAAAAACTCAACTTAAACTCACAAACATACCGTAAACCGGGGTGACTTTGAAATGCCAGGGTGACTTTGCCAAAAACCAAATTTACCTTTCGAAATTTAAAAAAAAAAAAGTATTGAAGTTTTATGAAAAACAAAATTCCTGGATATAGATTAAAGTGTACTCAATTCAA